>APFE030350996.1:2426-14582 GCA_000404065.3 Pinus taeda
AGGTTTTTGATTTGGCTTAAGAGGGATTGTATGTTGAATGATGGAGGTATCATAGGACTTTAAATCCTCATAACTCCATGCAAAGACATCTTGGAATTCTTTAAAGAGGTCGATGTATTTAGGCTTTTGATCAGGTGGTAGAGATGCAGATAATTTAATTATCTTGGGTTTTTCAACAGTTCCAATGTTGCACTCTTCAATGGCAGTATTAAGGGGTTGCAATTTTGGTTTTCTAGGGACATCATTTGAGTCAAAAATGTCCTCTAATGGAGTTAGGCCTGTTGGAAGAAAATTGTCTTTCCATTTTATAACTTCAGCTTCAGTATGAGCTATTTCCTCAGAATGAACTTGTTCAAGTTCTTGTATATTGTCCTGGTCAAAGTTTGTTGGACAAAGCATTTGATTTGCTGTTTTAAGTGAGATATTTGTGTGGTGTTGTTCAACTAGTGTTTGTGAATCACTTGCAGCCTCTGTATCAATGCGTAGTCCTGCAAATTCTTGCTGTAGAGTCAAGAAATTGTTTATTTGTTTGTCATCCTCAGACACTTGCTAATCCTTGACATTGTTTGGGACAGAAGGTTCGTGTTTTACCTCAGCTGCAAAGCAATGCTAGGGTTCAAGAGGTAGCTTGCAAGTGCTTGCAAATGTGGCCAAACTATGAGCATGAAGGTTATGGGTTCTAGGAATTTTGGTTATTTGTGATTCAGTGAAGGAACTCAGGATTTCAGCAGCAGCAGACCTATAAGATCTCAGTCTTTTGTCATTAGTGACAAAGTTTCCTTTTACTTGTTGGATGATTAGGTCCAAGTATCCTAGGATTGAAACTTTTATGTCCTGTAAGGATTTTACTAGCTTAAGGCCTAGTAAGAGAGCTTCATATTCAGCCATATTGTTGGTGTACCTGAAGTTTAACCTATAAGCTCGGCCCTCTGCAGGATTTTTTTGTTTGTTGTGTATCCAAACCCCTGCCCCTGCCCCAAATTTGTTTACTGACCCATCGAATTCAAGAAACCAAAGGATTTCTTGATTTAGGGAAGGATTGTCAATTGTGGTGGCACTTGGCATCAGCAATTTGAGATCTTGGCTTACATTTGGTTTGTCTTTTTGAACGTTTTTGTTTGTTGACTCCTCACCCAATATTTCTGGACTCGAAGTTTCTTCATTTATATGTTGATTTTGTTTGATTGTCTGGATTTCTTCATCATTGGTGGGACCTGTATTGTTATTGAAGAGAATATAGGAGTCTATGTCGGAATGAACAACATATATGGGAAAGTTTTGAGGCTTGTCTTCACTACTGACCATGTATTTCATTACTGACTCTCTATATAGCCTCTTGGGTTGACCAAAGACTGAAATGGTGGCATATGACATGTCTAATTGCAGGGAACCTTGGGGTTTAGCCCCCCATGATCTTGATAACAGCATTCCATATTTGGGTGGGATATCAGCCACTACCACATCCATTAAAATTGTTTTGTTTGGGTACTGGACTAGTGACACACAAAGATCCTTTATTAAGCCTAGACATTTCACCTGGCTAGAGTAAAATGAAAATAGGTCCTTATACGGTCTTGTAATGTCCAGGTTGAGCCTCTCCATCACTGATTTAGGCATATGTTTGTGAGAGGCGCCTGAATCAAACATTGCATTATGTAGTATCTTGTCATGAACATGCAAGTTGACATAGAAAGGTAGGATTCCTGTAACTGTCGTCTTCCCATCAACCTCTGGACCAAAAAGCAATTCTAGGGTGTCATCTAACACATTGACATTATCTTTATTACGAGTAAGTTGAAGAGAGTTCTTGATTTGTTGTTTGTATATGTCATGCTTGGCTAATTCTGAAAGATGAATAGCTATCTTCATTTTGCCAATTTCAGCTTCTAGGTCAAAAGGTCTTTCAATTTGGATCTTTGTATTGTAGGTAACGATCTTTTCCTTGTTTATTGAGTTTTCCTCTTGATTCTTGTCTTGTTCTTGGGACTTATCCTTGTTACTCATCTCTTGAGGAGTATTAATTGGATTGGGCTACAAAGGTGGTGCAGCTATTGGCTTTTGTTTTGAGGGAAATAGTTCAGTTACTTCTTCAACAGTTATTTCATTTGTAACTGAATCAATTTTGTCACATGGTTCTGTAACTATGGCCCTTTTAGGCTGCAGGCTAACCTTTGCCTTTTCAGGCTGTGTTACATTTACAGTGCTGCTTCTTAGCTTGTATTGCTTGTGAACTTCATAAACAACTATGTCATAACCTTGTTTAAAGTCAAATGACTCACCTGATTTGGTTTGGAAGTATTTAATGTCATCCTCCTCGTGATCTTCATGACTTAGGAAAACTTACTGCTCAACATTTTGGCCCATTAGGTTAATGTGGGTGTCATCTACTTGCTCATTTGAAGCGGATGCTTCAGTATAGTTTTCCTAGAAAGGAGGCCTGATCTCTGGATCAGAACTGGTCTTGCCAATGTTTGGGTTTTGATTTCTCCTGAAATTTGGGTTCCTGACAGGGTTATTTTGTGGTGCTTCGCATGATGACTTTCTCTCCACAGATTCTACTCTGTCACCCAACCTCTTCATACCAGTGAGTATTGCATCCAATTTCTGGTCAAAGGCTAAGGGTTCCTCTTTGAAGGTGACTCTTTTTTCCAATCTTAACCTGTTCCTCTTGGCAATTAGGTTAGCCTCAATTGTGACAGCAACCTTTTGTGCATCTTCAAGGGTTTCAGGGGCTCTTTCCTTCAACTGATATGCCATGTCAGGGTCAAAACCATCAGGGAATTTGTATAGTGCTAGATCAGGGGGAGATCTTAAATTCTGGGGTATTGCGTTGTATACATTATTGAATCTTGCACAATACTCCAAAACGGTCTCCTGAGGACCTCGTTTGATTGTATCATATTCACCCAGTATGTGCAAAGGATCTTTCTTCTTTTCCCATCTATTAGTAAATGCATGATAAAGCTCATCAGGAGTTGTTATGGTATTAGAAGTGAGTGACCTAAACTAGGTTCTTACATCCCCTGTGAGACTCTGAACAAAAATTCTCATCCTTACACTGTCATCATCAATTTCATAGTTTTCAAAATGATCTTGCATCCTTCTAGCATGCTGGATGGTAGTGAAAGGGTCAGTGGAGTCAAAGTATGAGATTTTGGATTGGTAGTCATGTGGTAGAGCTGCAGCATTAGCAGGTAACTGCAGGGTTGCATATCTATTGGCCATATTTGCAGGGTTTATAGGGTTAACCTAGACAACAGGGACTACTAGGACAGTGGCGGTACTAGGTATGACAGAGACTGCAGTGTGGGTCAAGGGAACATGTGAAGTGGATGAAGGTGTAAAATGAGGGCTTTGAGATGTAGATGGTGAACTAGGGGAACCAGGGGTAGACCGGAATAAAACCTTGATTAGAGTGAGAACGGGGTTAAGGTGGACTGTCTCAAGGCTCAAGTCAGAAGGATTCTCCTATTTTTGCTACTTCCTAATGTTTTTATGGATTGTGTTAGGATTTTCAAAAACAGTTGGTGGGTTAGGGTCAGGATTGGACCTTGTATACCGCTGATTCTTCTTGGGAGCTAGCTTCTGAATTGTTTTTTGAGTATTTTTAGAGATTTCTTGTATCTGTAAGGACCAGATAAGATTTTGAAATGGTTGTGTATGTCCTAAAGTTAGTATGAAGATAAACTGAAGCAGCTTTTATGTAAACTTGTTAATCTAAAACAGAAACAGTTTTGAAGGCTTCCTAGCTAGCTCTCAGGCTTCACCTGTAGCATTAGGGAATATACAGTAATTGGAAAATCCTAAGGTTGTCCCCAGTGGAGTCGCCATTTATGTTAACACCCAGGTTGTTCCCTATGACTCCCAAGGGAATACGGCCAGGGTAACCACTAACCAACCTTTGGATTATAGATCCTAGCCTATCTATAATCAGAGAGGGCTCTCTCTTTAAGTTTCAGCTATGCTTTGTGAGTATCTTGGGCTAGTTTAAAGTTTTAGTTTCGTGTTTGAGACTTTGGTTGATGAAATTTTGTTGCAAGAAGGGCATGAAGAGTTCAAAAGATGCTAATCCATTGGGCATATGGAGTTAGAAAAATGAGATAGTTCTGGTGCCTGTGATGGAGAAAGTTTTGCTGCAAGGCTAGATGGCTATTGTTAATATAATTTCCAATTTAGTGAGTGAAATAATGAGATATGGAGTTACCAACAGTGTGATATCAATTTGAACGACAATCTCTACTTAGTAGCATAAATGAATTGCCAAATAGTGACTGTGAGGTATTCAGAGCTTATTGGAGCAATTAAGAATTCCAATTTAAACAGCTGAAAGTTATGAAAAACATTTATAGTGAAATTAGATTGAGATTAGGGTGTCTCTATGGACAAATCCTGAGCTATTCTTTTTCTTTCTTTCCTAGATTTAGAACAACATGTGAGAGGGATGAGTTAAAATAAATAACAGAAAAATTAATAGAGATAGAGAAACACTTATTATATCAAGTGATAGCACTAGAATCCTGTAGCATTCAATGGTTCCAATCACAACATGCACCAGTAAGACTCAGTTCCTGTAAACTCCAAGCTTTATTTATCACATCCTTCTGAAAGTTACAGTTGAGTTCTCAGTTCTTCATAAGAGAAACAAGCAAAAAACAATAATACACCAACCCCTTGGAATTGTATGCGAGGGGGAATATATACAATAGGTTTTACAAAATATCTCAATGCTGAGTCGTTTGATACATTAACTGTGCTCACCAACTTTACAAATATCAGATAAGTAAGTTATTGCTAGTCTGAGTGTAAGATAAATGGTCTTTATTGCTGTCAGGCCTCTTCTTGACCTTTGGAAGAGAGTGAGTCGGTTGAGCGTTTCTGCTTTAATGCTGACTAATGTGAATGATGTGTCTTTATGCTCTGTCATGTTGAAGCTTTTTCTCGGCCCTGCTACCTGTAGCTGTCGTTGCTGTTTTTGGTGGCTGAATCTTCATGCTGAGGTGGCTCATTCCACCTTTCAATCATAGTATGTGTATCACACTTTCTGAAGGTGATGACTTATATATTTTGATGACAAAATTCAGATGAAGCCTATTGTTTATAATAATAATTGTATCATGGACGCCCACCAATCCTGCGTAGGCAATTGATGCCTCAAAATTGCATCCATGGTCTCATCTACCTCTGTGTATTTGTAGAAATTCGGAGGTGTTTCAAACAGATGGTTAATCTCATTCATAATAAAAAACAGATTCTCTATTCTGTCATAGAGACTTTGCCCAGATGCTGGCCCTGTTTCCTGTGAGCTGCTTGATCCTTGGCTGATCTGATTTGTGGCAAATGTGTTCACCCTCTTTGTATAAACTTCATGTGATAGAAGTTTTCCTGCACTATTGAGTAAGCTGGGGAGACCTCTGCCCTGTAATGCAGCAAATTTGTCCATGAACCTGTTTACCTCTGTTTGCATAGCTTGGCTCCTTTTGTCCAATGTTTGTACCAGGCTTTTCAGTGTGAGGACGCTCTTAACTAGCTGGATAGTCTCCGTCCTGCTGGTGATCCCAATTGCTGCCAGCTGAGGGCCTATCCGGTTATTGAGCACATTGATCAATCTGTTGGCTACCTTAGGCATACTGCCTAGAGATGCTCTTGCTCTATGCACTTCCCTTTGCGCTTTGCCTATGAGCTCCATTTGCTCATGAATGGTTTCAATGTATTGCCATTGGTCCGTTATTGATTGGCCAATGTGGGTCCACAAAACTCTTCTGATCTCACCCACCACTTTGTCAAGGGTGAGCTCCTTCTCCAGCTATTTTATTCTTTCCTTGAGAGTTTTTATTTCTCTCCCTTTCTCAGCCACATTTTGCTTTGATTTATCATATTTCTCATTTAGCTTTGCTAACTCATCCTTGGCTCCATTCAGTTCTGTCATCTGGGCCTCTAGGGCCTGGACCTCATTTAACAATTTCTGCATGTCCAGGCTTGGAGCCTGCTCTGTAGATGCTGCTGCTGTTGATGTTGATGGTGGTGCTGCTGTTGCTTCTGTGGGAGGAGGAGTGATCTTTGGAGGCTCCTCAAGGTTAATAACCTCTGGAGGGGGTTGAGAAGTCTGGCCTCCCTCTTTCTGCTGTAGGGCTGCCTATAGTGCAGCCTTAGTGTCTTCCAACCTCCCTTCTGTCTGCACTAGTTGTTTGTGCAGTGCTACCAACAATGTAGCTATCTCTTGCTATTGCTTCTGCTGAGCAACCTCATCTGTTTGGGGGTGAATGGTTGCTGGGAGCTTCACCTTCTTTCTCAGGGCTACCAGGTCTGCGTCCCTTATTTTCAGCAGTGATTGTATGGATTTGGGATCCTTGGGGTCATGCCCCAACTCTATAATTATATCTTCCAAAGACATGATCCTGTTGTCTTTGGCCAAGGAGGATGCTTTCTCCAATTCTAATTGGGCAGCTGTATTGTTTATGATGTTTTCCAGCCTTTTTGCCAACATTTTTTTGTTTGCTAATGTTGCATAGACCATTTCACCCGTTTGCTTATGAAGTTCTATCTGGTCCATAGGGTGAATGTCTTTTGCTAGAACCTCAAAGTTGGTTCTTATGTAGTCTGCAGCTGACTGTGGCTGCACCGCGGTAGGCATGAAATGACTCATGGTCATTTTTCCTTCTGAGATGTCATATGCTAACATCAGCCTCTGTTGATTTGTGGGGGCCATCTTTAGTAACTGATTGTAGATTTGGAGCCTGAGTGGCTCATTTCTCCTCTTGATATCGGTGAACTGTTGTTTGATGCTTACCTCGGGTCTCTTTTGATGGCTTGAGGAGCTGACCTCTCCTCCAAGATTTCTCTCTTGTTCCTGATGAAAGGAACTAGCTGACACCTCCATGCTTGGTGGGCCCATTATCACTGATTGCGCCATAGGCATTTCTTCTTCAGAGAGGGGATTTAATATCTGCCTTTTCTCCCCTTGATTTGTGGATGTTGTAAGGGGAGTCTCCTGCTCTCTGTCCCTCTTCTTTCCTTTTTCCACCTTTTGTGGAGTTCAGAGCACTGAGGTCTCCACTGTCTTCTCTTGCCCAGAAGGCATGTTCTGTTGAGCCTGTTGCTCAATAGGTGCTGGGGCCTCAGCCATTTGTTCTTACTGCATAGGCTGCCCCTCTTCTTGAGGCTTTTTTTGTTGTTTTTCTTGCTGTTCTTGTTGTTGTTCAACCTCCTTTCTTACTTGCTACTCTGTTTGTTGCTGTGTTCTAGGAGGCGATTGTTCCTGCTCCACCTGTTTTCCCTTATCTTTATTCGTTTCCTGTAGGGCAATTTCTGCTACTTGCTCCTGGGTTGTGGATGATGAGGCAGCTGCTCCAATTTGCCTTTGATATGAGGAAGAAACTTGCCCACAAGATTCCAAGTCAGCCTCTTTCTCAAGTTTGGTTGTTTCTCTTCTTAGCATTTCTTCTTGACCAATTGGCTCTTCTAAGGTGCCTCCTTTCCAGCTTAAGGCATTGGCATACTTCTCAACATGAGGCAGTTTCACATGAACATAGCCCCCCAATTTATACTTTATTCTCCTAAGGGAAATAAAGTGATTAGGGTCATAAAGCAGCCATTTGAAACTGGTTTGAAGTCTGAGGGTCTCTAGGATCCTATCAGCATCCTTCCATCCTTCCTTCTTCTTATTGTACAAGAAGGGGCCCAGCTGATTCCTCACCTTTAGTTGCACCTTCTTGTTTTTGCTTTAGAAATGGACAAAGTCAGCATTTCCAAACTACCTGAAATACTCTAGGGCAAAGAGTCTCATAGGTACATATTTTGGCAGCCTATAGGGATTTAGCTCACAGCCATATACTCTGATTACTGTATGGTGTTGGTAGAAGTACCAATCACCAATGTTGTATGCCTTTGAGAGTTGAAGGATTCTCTGCATTTCATCTGTCAATCTTGGGGAGGGGCACCCAACAACAAGGTCATAGCTGGATGAATGAACAGATCAATAAATTCACAGTAGGTGTAGGGTGAATAAGGCAGAAGATGGCAAACTGAAGTCCAAAATACAACCGACCTTGGGCGTCCCTGGGCATCTAGCTTCTTTAGAGGGACAGGGGAGGCATCAGGCTGATAGAATAAGAACAAATGATATATGTACCTGGTGTATTTAAACACCTTTTCCCTCTCTAGATTCATAAATTGCTCATGAATCTTATTGGCAATGAAAGTAGCAAAGTCATAATGTACAGCAGGAGGCATCCCTGGGGAGAAAATGGACAACATTGCTATGATGGTTTCATCCACATCCTCATATGTCCCATAACCCAGGATGTAACTGATCAAATCTACCATCATTTTTCCCAGCTCATTAAGATATGGATATGCTATGGGAAGGGGAGCGGTCATAGATTGATACTCAGGCTGAATAAACAATTGGTTAACCCTGGAAATCTGATCTCTGGACAAGTTGCCCCCTTTTGTTATCAGGTCCTGGAGGGAGAGAGGAGTTAGGGGCTTTGTAGTATGAAAGTGCAGCATTTCATTGATAGCCTCAGGGGTGATATGGAATAATACTGAGCCTGAGGGGCTGAGGACAGCTCTCTGACCGGGGTCATAACTCGACATGCATTGTTTTATCAAGTCTGGTAGGACATTGAGTTGAGGGAGGTTGTAAATGGGTATGTGGGAATCCCAAATTCCCAAGGTGTCAGCCCCACTGAGATGTTGGGCCTTTAATTCATTCATCAGGTGAATATTAAACTTGGCTGTCATGGGGAATGGAGTCCTAACATCTGGAATCTTTTATCACCTAGGGGCTTTCCACATCCAGCTCTCATGATGTGGGCATTCAGAGGTTGAATATTTAGGACTATTGGTGTCTCCATGGCTAAGCAGTGGTTATGACTTGGTGCTGAACTAGTTTTAGTGGGCAGGAGACCACAGAGGGTTAATTTTGCAGAGGTAAAAGGGTAATGAGGTGCGATAATGGTGCAGAATGCTTAACAAGAGTAATTTGATAGATTGCAGGAGCAGACAACTCAGCTTTCCTGGTGAATTATGTTGTTTTAGGTTTACAGTCCACGAATGCGCGGACAAAATGGGAATTTGGGGAAGGGTAGATATATATGGGTTCAGAAGGTGAAATTAGACCCTGCAATTGTGGGGAATGCTAGTTTTTCCGGGAATTTAATGGTAAAAACAGGTTTGTTTTACTCTTGTGAATTCAGTTTTGGAGAAACATGGACGTAACTTAGCTCTGAAAGGATGCTCTGGGTAGATACCTGGTGAATTGCCGGTAATGGTGACAAGTACAGGTGGGTTGTAGGTGGCAGCGTTCTTCAGGTCAATTTCAGCGGGTTGGTGGCAGTGGACGTAATTCTCATGTAGAGAAGAGCAATAGTTCTTTCAGTAGAAAATGAGAAAAAACGCGAAAAAACGGCTAAATATGGACTTTTGGCTCATTGGCGCACTTTTTGGATGACGTCAGCATGACATCATCAGGTGGGGTCAGGGTCAGATGACGTCAGCATGACGTCATCGGGTGACGTGGTAGTCTGTGAGTGGTCCACGAGGACTGCATAGGTGGCAGCCACGCAGGAGCGCTAGCGGTTGGGGGTGCTGACAGGGCGCCAAGCGGACGTGACGTGGGCGGGCCGTGGCGATGGCGTGGGCAGGCGGTTTAGCAGAGTGGTAAGCGGGTTTTCTCGGACCGGCCTCTATACGGTTGCGGTATTGTCAGAGGGCGCTCCAAGAGACTCTAGGGGGCGACGCGTGGCAGAGGCCTGACGTCACCCTCTGACAGTTTCTCGGAAGGTAACTTTCGGGCGCTGATGCCCGTCCGATATGATGTGGGCCGTCGGATGGGAGGGCCCAGATCCGACGGTCGACGGAACGATAAGGTGCACGGGCAATATTTGATGGAGGGGAGAATAAAATATTATTTTCTTTTGAAAATCGCGCCTGGCGGAAACTTTGGAAAAGTGGGTTTTCCGAGTTGTTTTTCAGCATTTGCGGGTTAAATGGGTTTTTGCAAAGGTTTATTAGCAAAGTGGGTTTAAGGCTATTAACCCGTGCAAATCTCGGATTAATCCCTATGATTAATTCTTTGGCCCTCTGTGGGTTGCGCTCAAATGTTTTTTAGCGCATGAAGACCTTCAGAGTCATACATAGAGCTATAGTGCTCAGGGAAGGGGATACATAGAATTTTGGGTTTTTTCCAAGTTTTACATAGTAATAGGGGAATAGGGGGTATAGGGAGTTAGATAGTAACAAGTTAGTAGTTAATATGAATGAAAGAGGTGGATGGGGGGGGGGAATACTAAGTTTTTATGGAATCAACTTAGTTTTTAGGAAGTAGATCAAAATGAAAAGAATATTTGCACAAGAAATGTGGCTTTCAAAGAAACTCAGAACCAACAAAAGACATTGATTTTCTTTGTGTACATGGGTGGCATAGGGATGTTAGTCATGAATGGGATAAGGGGTGATCTGGAAGTTAGACATGCTTCATTAGGCTTCTGCAAGACTGCTGCAAATAGGTCATTTGTACTAGCCCCATGTTTTCACCCTTGTTTTTAGGCCAGTGAAATGCCATGAACCAAACTTTCTGCAACCCCCTCTACCTACCCACTCTATTGCCTAGCATTTTTTGTTACTTCCAAGGAGGGTGCACTTAGATTTGCAAACCCTTTTGTGCCTTTTCTTTTCTCTTTGGCTTTCTTTTGATTTTATATCTAAGGCTACCCTTATTGCTTCCAAGTCCCCAGATTAAATAGTTGGGAACCTTTCTTTCTCTACCTATCTACTACCTGCCAAGATTGAGCTGTTTGGACAGGTTTCTTTCTCTAATCTACTACAAAAATTGAAACATGGAATGACCCAGCTTAGGCTGTTGGATCACCCATCCAGAAGTAAGGTAGCATCAACCAAAACAAGTATACTTTTTCCACAAGAATATGAGATCTTTTCATCACCAAAGCAGATCATATTGGCACTTCCCTTGTCAATCATGAAAAATGAAACCTACTGGTATAGGTATCTAACAGATGACATATTTTCAGGACACTTGGGCTTGAACTAGATGCATGAATGGAAAGCTTGGGAACTAGGACTGAACTAATTCCACTTGGTTTGGTCAAAACAAGCTTTATTACGCCTGGTCATGGCTGGTCAGACATGACTAGTCACCCAAAAAATCCCTAGGAAATAGGGCAATTTTTGAGATTTTATGGGATTGACCATATTTCTTGGGATGAATTGGATGAGTTCGACTTAGATAGGTGGATATGAGTAGATATGATTGTTAGAAATATTATAGATCAGTTTGTTCACAAAACCTCTATTTAAAGTCAAGACATTGATGGCTTATTTATGCAATTTTTGTATAGTTTTATGCTGAGACACTTTGGAGTTGGAAGCTAATTTGAAGAACCTATTCTACTACTATTTTGTTGTTCAATAATGTGGATATGTGACTAAAATTTCAGCTTCTGATATCAACCTTCAAGTGTGCAAAGCAAGAGTGGAGGGTCCCCACTCTAAACTAAGTACACTTCTTGTTATGGTAGTTTAATTTTCCATAATTTGATTATCTTAGAACTTGTTTATTTTCTTTGCTTCAGATTGGTTTATGGTTCTGTTGTGGTAAAAACAAAACCCCCCCATTATTGATGTGTTCACTTCAAATAATGGGGACTTTTTCTATCAATTTTTTGCTAAGCACCTTTTTGGATTTTTATTTAGTCGATTATCATACGCTTTTGTTAAATTTTCATTTTCTTTGGTTTCTTGTTTTGATTGCTTTGTTAGAATTGATTTTTTATAAGCTTTCCATTGACATTTGTTTCACTTCATTTGGTCAACTGGTTTGAAAATAGTACTCCTTTAAAGTCTCGTCATTTATCTAGCTTGGGTTAGAAATGCATAAATTGTATAATATTGCATTTTGTAAATAAATTAGTTCAATAATGCATTCATTTTAAATATTAACTCATAGTGAGTTTTTACTAACATTTTTTCATTTCTAATTATGCAGCCAAATCATGAAACATTGAGATTTTAGCAATTTATTCTAATTTTCAAAATAGATCACTAATCTTGAAAACCCAAACATCCAAGTCACTGTAGTTTAAATAATTTCACAACTTAACTAAATTTCATTAAAATAAAATCAAAATAAAAAATGAT
>APFE030351006.1:0-12322 GCA_000404065.3 Pinus taeda
CCGCGAGGATAGCGGGGAATTGTGATCGGCTGGGGCGAAAGAGCGAGAGGAATATCTCTTCGACAAACAAGCGTTGGAATCCAAGTAGGTTATTCTCACCCACTTGTTATTTACAACTAGGAACCTGCAGTGTAGCATTGTTCGATTGTTGCTAGACCCCTGTTGGGCTAGTAGGGATCGCCTCTATCCGTAGAGGGGATTTACCTATACAACAGCAATGTATTGCAAATGGTTAGGGTTACAACATAGGTGATAGATTTGATAGTGCATTTGGTAGATTAGGGTTAGGGTTTACATTTTGTTTCTGAAAACCCACGTACAACATATTGTCACATGTGATGAAACCAAATACATATCGACACTAGCTACCTTTGCGACGATAGCCTCGATGACACATCGAACCTCTACAATGGATGATACAACCCACGTCGACACAAAATCCTATGAAGGCAAATGACAAAACACATATCGTCGACCAAATCCTAGCAGAATTGTCAATGAACACAAGTTGACAGCCAGGTACAAACCCATATCAACTGAACGTCATGAAAACCATATTACTTGAACAACTTGATCCATAACCAACACTGTCGAAGCTGACGAGACCGAACTGAATTGACGATGACTCTGAACACTGACGAAGACACTTTAACACCTATGCAATGATCTAACAAGATCCTTCTGGATCAATCCTCTACACTTGAAAGATTTTGGACCACAAAAGTTTGACTAAACAAATAGTCGATGAGGGTAGAACTCCCTCTCTTTCCACCTTGACTTGATGGTGTACCAATACATTTGATCAATCACCTGCAAATGATGACCCTGATGACCCTGATGATGCTGACTATCTTTGAAAACAGTCTCTACTAGATGTTATTTAATACCATCAACAATTATAAACAATCTATTTTGCTAAATGAGAGAGACAATCAAAGATACTTTGGACATCAAACCAACTACTTTATTTAACATACTTTCCTGCTTCCTAATTACTAAGCGAACTTGCTGCAATGAACCCATCAAGCTGTAAGGTGAAGTCTGCTGCAACTTAGTTTGTCTTTAAAAGTATTGATTTAGCTGTTGATTTGTTTGAATCACTTTTCCTTCATTTAAATGATGTTTCCATTGATTAACACTTTCCTCTGATGCATAAGTTCCCATTAGAAACTTTGACACTGCTTTAGAAAAGGCTTTGATATGAAAACAAATAGATTTCCTCTCCACTTGAAAAGTGGTTTCCAAACTGTTTGAAACATGACATGGCGACACAATACAAGAGAAATTGGACACTGACTTTCCCTAATACTGACATGTATCCTTGCAATTGTTAAGTTCCAAACTTAAACTAAATTGATTCATTCTAGCATTAGGAAGAGGAGTTTTAGGCATACACTATAATTCATGTTGTAATCCCTGCTTAAGAATAAGATATTTGGTTTTACATAGAACTATAATAGTTTCTATATCTTTAATAAAACCATCTTTAAGCTGAGTCTCATAACTTAAAAAACCATCATGTCGATTGTTATGTTTTCCTTTCATACACATGATTACAAATCTCTTGTTGAACTTATTAATCGCTTCATCTTATTAACATTAACTGAATTCAAGTGATTTTTGTTTTGATGTGCCCTGACAATAAATTCAACCTCACCTTTCTTGAGATGATATTTATGTTCTCTCCTATAAAATACTGCATCATGATCATAAAGATAAGGATTTCCTAATACAACTCCACATATGTCTACTGGAACCACATCTAATTCCACTCCATCAATGTAATTAGTTGTTATGGCAAATCTTAATTGACAATGTTTGGTGACTTTTATCTGAGTTGATTTATTTAGCCATCCTAATGGGTAAGGTCTTGGATGATTTCGTGTTTCCAAACCCAACCTTTTAACTAAATATTCAAAGATTAAATTCACTTGTGATCCATTGTCAAACATTGTATCTATCTTTATATGCTTATAATTTATCCTTATGTTAAACAATTCAACTCTTTTATCCTCATTTGAAGGATTTATGTTTGAACAAGAAGCAATAGTTTTCAAACTTGAACTAGTGTCAGAAGTCTTACTTGACTTAACCATGGCAGTTATCCTCCTTTCATCACCTAAATCTGAACCTAGATCTTGTTGGACTACTACAATTGCCTTCTTTTCATCCTTCTCCTTAAGGAACTTTTTGGGCTTAAGTTCTAGATGAAGTTTCCAACACTTAGAATCATCATGAACGATTCTCTAGCAATGAGAACAAGTAGGTCTTTCCTTATGAGCCATTGCTGATTTCTTTCCCTTCGAGTTGTTCTTCCCCTTAATGTCATTGGAATCTTTGACTTTTGACTCTTTGGATGAAAGTGATGAAAAATTGAACGGTCTGCCACATGATTCAATATGTATGGCTTGAACACATGCTTCATCAAAACCATCAGGATTAAACATCAATAATGTATGTTGCAAATATGAATTTAAATTGTTGATGTATTTTAACAAATTTTCACGTGTATCCAATGAAATTCCAAGCACCAATGCTTTCTTTCTGAACTCCTGAGTAAACTCCTAAGTAAACTCCTGAACACTCTGCCATTCACCTTGCCTTAGATGTTGCCAATCAATAACATCTTTCTGCATGTGTCCTAAAGGATAGAATTGTTTCCTAAGAGATTTTAAAAACTTAGACCATGAAGAGATGAATTTTCCTATACGCTTTACATCTATCTGTGTTTTACTTTCCCACCAGATTAAAGTTGTTCCCCCCATTCTAAGTGTAGCTAACTTTTTTTTTTTCTTTTTATCACTAGAAATGTTCTGAATGCAACAATATACTTCTAACTTCCTAATCTAGTTATCTATCTTTTCAGGATTCATTTCGCCATCATATATAGGTAACTCAAATTTCACATCAAGTTTTAAAAGATATGTTTTCTTAGGTTTCTTTTTCATTTCAGATTCTACACTAGAAGAAGAAGAATAAGAAGAAGAGGATGATGATGATCGAGAAGATGGAGGGGAAGGAGGTTTATCAGCCTTTCCTTTACCTTTGTCCTTCATCGATGTCTTTGAAGAAGAAGTTGCATCTCTCACCTTCTTGTCTTTGTAGAGTTATCCCAACATTTGCTTCATAGTCAAGAATGCTTGCTGAAATTGTTCATCAATCATCTTAGTTTTAGTGTTTTCACTTGCATCAGATCCTAACATGTTCGATTTATGAATGACTTGTTGCTTTCTAATCTCTGGATCGATCTGCTCAAGGATTCCTTCTCCTCATTTCGACTTTGACCTAGTTAACATTCAATGAAAAATTCTACAAATGAAACCTGCTCTGATGCCAAATTATATGGTCTAAAATGATAATTTATTAAAACTAATGTAGAATTGATTAACCATTAATGAATTGAATGTTAGCTAAAAGTGTGGAGATCGAGGAAAATTGCTTGAGAAGACTTTACGATAGCTAATTAAACACAAGGAAGATGCATAGCAGAAGTGAAAATAGTAAAAACAGAGTGACACCAGACAGAAAAATCGATTACAGAGTTCATCCCTGATGGACTACATCTCTGGCTTTGCTTTCAAGATGGGTGATCGCTTTATTAGGATTGAAACAGATGAGGTTGATTACACAGAGATTTTATCAGTCTAAATGTGCACGCATGTACTTCTAATCACTGTCATCAGATAGTTCTTTGAACTAGCTTTCCAACTCCTATCACAGTTCCCAAATCTGACTCCAGGTGCTCCCATTACATTGAAAACAAAACTACCTACGATCTCCAGAATCTGCAAACAAATATCAAAACCACTCTCCCCTTCATCAATGAAGCAAAACTACCTTTTAAAGGCCTCCAGATACATTGAAACATCCTTGGCTAAAGACAAGATGAATTTGGTTGCAATCTGATTAGGTTTAGCTTTGGTCTTGTTGGAATTTGCCACCTAGGGTAGATGCATGGTCATTGAATTAGTTTGAACAAAAAAAAAAACATATAAACCCATAAGTAAACTCGATAATAACTCCAAAACCGCTGGTAGTTAGGCTAACCAGGCGGAGGGCTAATAGCTTCCATGTGAAAATCGGGCAGTCGACTGCTTGACTACCACTTGGTGGTTTATCCCCGGTAATTTCAGCGACCTACCCATCGGCGGTTTTCTGTTCGCATGACTTGTTGTCATTTTGTTGATGGTTCCACTGTGACTAACCTCCTGAATACTAGCTCTCTAATCGTAACACCAACCTGACAGTCTATCAGCATTGTTCACATGCCAACATCTCTGATGCAGTTTCCAATTCTGCTGCAGTCAAGGCTTGATTGATGGCTAAACTCTAATAGTCTAACAATGCCCGATCACATGTTTCTGACATAGTTAGACTGCCCGCATGGTCAATTCGTTGTGTATTTTTTATTTGTAATGTTTACTAATGTATTTAGACCAATAGTTAATGAAGTTTAGAACTTAGGCTTAGGGTTACGTTTGATGTTGTTTTAACAATGCGATGGTTAGGAATTAGGTCTTTAGGGATTTAGCATAGGATTTTTTTAATACATATTGCAATGTATTGTTTATGGTTAGGGTTGCAACTTAGGTAATATATTTGATAATGCATTTGGTAGATTAGGATTAGGGTTTACATTTTGTTTTTAAAAACCCATGTACAACATATTATCACAATGTGAAGAAATCAAATACATATCGACACTAGCTATCTTTGTGATGACAACCCCAATGACACATCGAACCTCCGCGATGGATGACACAACCCATGTCGACACCAAATCCTACGAAGGCGAACGAAAAAACACATGTTGTTGACCAAATCCTGGTGGAACTGTCAATGAACACTAGTTGATAGCTAGGTACAAACCCATATCAACAGAATGTCATGAAAACCATATTACCTGAACAACTTGATCCATAACCAATACTGTTGAAGTTGATGACACCGAACTAAATTGATGATGACTCTGAACATTGATGATGACGCTTGAACACCTATGAAATGATCAGACGAGATCCTCCTGGATCATATATAAACATAAACATGGAGATGCAGCTAGAATAAAACTTTGTTTCATTAATAATAAAGAACTGAAATATTCTTACATACAGAAAGGAAATAAACTAGCTCAGAAGATGGTAGCTTATCTCTAAGAAAAGATGTGATGGCTACATGCCTTTGAATTGTGTTAAAATGAGGCTTGAAGGCCTATTTATTATTGAGAAATAATGGAAAACCCTAAAAATCCAAAAATCTAACCCTAGGAGATGAAGCGCCAAAACTATGGGCCTCGTTTCGGTAAATTGGTACATCAAATTCTTGGGGTCGTAACTTTAGCATACCATCTCCATTTTATGCACACAATACCTCATTAGAAAGATCTATCCGAGGGATACATCTTTCGAAAGAAAACATGAGTTAAATCAAATTACCTTTGAAAATTAGATTACATCACTAATAACCAATAGAAAAATAATTCAGACCTCACTCTATCGAGCTAGAAACTAGATCTATTGGTTAATATTTGATAATAATAGGTTTCTACAAGAGAAAAAAACAATTAAGCAAAAAATTAGATATAACCAAATGAGATTATGAAGGATAACCATTACATATCCTCCAGTTCAGGTGTCTAAATTTGTCATTGGAACTGGGTCTTTTCCACTCATGCTGAGGGACAATGGGAGCTTAAATTCACATAGAATGTTTTTTTCAATTTGAGCTAAGCGAGTTTCCAAAATGTATATACTTTCTTGGATATTCCACTAGTTTCATGGAATGTTATTGAAAAATGAAATGATTTCATTTATTTCCTTATGCTTCTCTGTTAAGACTCATCTCAGTACTATCTTAAGTTACTTGTGGAGAATAATAGAATGCATTTACTAATTCATACTTTCCCTAGTAGGACTAGGAAGCTAGCAAGAGACCTCCTCTATCAATTCTAAATTTGAAGAGGCTTATCTATCTTTAGTAATATTCTTCTATAGCCTCCAAATATCCTCTTGAGTTCTAGGAGAGTCACAACATGATAAGATACAACAACCTCTTGAGCCTGCACCACAACATGTGACCGACTTTGTTGGCTATATCTCCTAGCCCCACAATGCCCACACATGTGCTAACATAGCATATGGCCACAATGAATAAAGAAACAATACAATAACAGAGACACCCTTATATCCACATGCTACAAACAAGTGATAACCCCTTAAAAACAAGTGAAATTGCATGAGCAACAAGAACATCTCTTTCATCAATATCTTCCAAATGGAAAATAGTTAACATTAAATGGAAAATTCTACAAATGAAACCTGCTCTCATACCAAATTATATGATCTAAAATGATCATTTATTAAAACTCATGTAGAATTGATTAACCATTAATGAATTGAATGTTAGCTGAAAGTGTGGAAATCGAGGAAAACTCCTTGAGAAGAAGACTTTAGGATAGCTTATTAAACACAAGGAAGATGCATAATAGAAGTGAAAATAATAAAAACATAGTGATACCAGACAGAAAAATCGATTACAGAGTTCATCCCTAATGGACTACGTCTCTAGCTTTGCTTTCAAGATGGGCGATCGCTTTATTAGGATTGAAACAGATGAGGTTGATTACACAGAGATTTTATCAATCTAAATGTGCACGCATGTGCTTCTGATCACTATCATCAAATAGTTCTCTGAACTAGCTTTCCAACTCCTATCATAGTTCCCAATTCCGACTCTAGATGCTCCTATTACATTGAAAACAAAACTGCCTATGATCTCCAGAATCTGCAACCAAAAATCAAAACCACTATCCCCTTCATCAATGAAGCAAAACTACCTTTTGAAGGCCTCCAGATACATTGAAACCTCCTTGGCTGAATACATGATGAATGTGGTTGCAATGTGATTAGGTTTAGCTTCGGTCTTGTTGGAATTCGCCACCTAGGGTACATGCATGGTCATTGAATTAGTTTGAACAAACAAAAACCATATAAACCCATAAGTAAAATCGATAATAAATCCACAACCACTGGCAGTTCGGTTAACCGGGAAGAGGGCTAATAGCTTCCATGTGACAACCGGGTAGTCGACTGCTTGAATACCACTTGGTGGTTTATCCCTGGCAGTTTCAGAGACCAACCCCTCGACCGTTTATTGTTCACATGACCTATTTTCATTTTGTTGATGGTTCCGCCACGACTAACCTCCTGACTGCTAGCTCTCTAACCCTAACACCAACCCAACAGTCTATCAACATTGTTCACATGCCAACATCTCTAATGTGGTTTCCAATTCTGTTGCATTCAAGGCCTGACTAATGGCTAAACTCTGACAGTCTAACAATTCCTGGTCACATGTTTCTGATGTAGTTAGACTGCCCACGTGGTCAACTCGCTGTGTATTTTTTTATTTGTAATGTTTACCAATGTATTTAGACCGAGAGTTAATGAAGTTTAGAACTTAGGCTTAGGGTTACTTTTGATGTTGTTTTAACAATGCGATGGTTAGGACTTAGGTCTTTAGGGTTTTAGCATAGGTTCTTTTTAATACATATTGCAATGTATTGTTTATGGTTAGGGTTGCAACTTAGGTGATAGATTTGATAGTGCATTTGGTAGATTAGGATTAGGGTTTACATTTTGTTTTTAAAAACCCATGTACAACATATTATCACAATGTGAAGAAACCAAATTCATATCAACACCAGCTATCTTTGTGATGACAGCCCCGATGACACATCGAACCTTTGCGATGGATGACACAACCCATGTCGACACCAAATCTTGCGAAGGTGAATGACAAAACACATGTTGTTGACCAAATCCTGGTGGAACTATCAATAAACACTAGCCGACAGCCAGGTACAAACCCATATCAACTGAATGTCATGAAAACCATATTACCTAAACAACTTGATCCATAACCAATATTGTCGAAGCTAACGACACTGAACTAAATTGATGATGACTCTGAACATTGACGACGACACTGGAACACCTATGCAACGATCCGATGAGATCCTCCTGGATCATATATAAACATAAACATGGATATGCAGCTAGAATAAAACTCCAATTCATTAATAATAAACAACTGAAATATGCTTACATACACAAAGGAAATAAACTAGCTCAGAAGATGGTAGCTTATCTCTGAGAAGAGATGTGGCAGCTACATGCCTTTGAATTGTGTTATAATGAGTCTTGAAGGCCTATTTATTATTGAGAAATAATGGAAAACCCTAAAAATCCAAAAACCTAACCCTAGGAGATGAAGCGCCAAAACTATGGGCCCCGTTTCGGTAAATTGGTACATCAAATTCTCAGGGTCATAACATTAGCATACCATCTCTGTTTTATGCACACAATACCTCATTAGAAAGATTTATCTGAGGGATACAACTTTCAAAATAAAACATGAGTTAAATCAAATTACCTTTGAAAATTAGATTACATCACTGATAACCAATAGAAAAATAATACATACCTCACTCTACCAAACTAGAAACTAGATCTATTGGTTAATATTTGATAATGCTAGGTTTCTACAAGAGAAAAAAACAATTAAGCAAAAAGTTTGATATAATCAAATGAGATTATGAAGGATAACCATTACATATCCTCCAGTTTAGGTATCTAAAGTTGTCATTGGAACTGGGTCTTTTGCACTCATGCCAAGGGACAATGGGAGCTTAAATTCACGTAGAATGTTTTTTTTCCATTTGAGCTAAGTGAGCTTCCAACATTTATATGCTTGCTTGGATATTCCACTAGTTGCATGGAATGTTATTGAAAAATGAAATGATTTCATTTATTTCCCTATGCTTCTCCTTTAAGACTCATCTCAGTACTGTCTTAAGCTACTTGTGGAGAATAATAGAATGCATATACTAATTCCTACTTTCCCTAGTATTACTAGGATCAGGGAGCTAGCAAGAGAACTCCTCTATCAATTCTAAATTTGAAGAGGCTTATGTATCTTTAGTGATATTCTTCTATAGCCTCCAAATATCCTCTTGAGTTTTAGGAGAGTCACAACATGATAAGATACAACAACTTCTTGAGCCTGCACCAAAACACATGACTGACTTTGTTGGCTATATATCCTAGCCCCACAATGGCCACACATGCTAGCATGGCATGCAACCACAATGACTAAAGAAACAATACAATAACAGAGATACCCTTATATACACATGCTACAAACAAGTGATAACCCCTTAAAAACAAGTGAAATTGCATGAGCAATAAGAACATCTCTTTCATCAATATCTTCCCAATGCAAAATAGTTAACATTCAATGGAAAATTCTTCAAATGAAACCTGCTCTGATACCGAATTATATGATCTAAAATGATCATTTATTAAAACTCATGTAGAATTGATTAACCATTAATGAATTGAATGTTAGCTGAAAGTGTGGAAATCGAGGAAAACTGCTTGAGAATAAGACTTTACGATAGCTGATTAAAGAAAAGGAAGATGCATAATAGCAGTGAAAACAATAAAAACAGACTGATACCAGACAGAAAAATCGATTACAGAGTTTATCCTTGATGGACTGCATCTTTGGCTTTGCTTTCAAGATGGGCAATCACTTTATTAGGATTGAAACAGATGAGGTTGATTGCACAGAGATTTTATCAGTCTAAATGTGGATGCATGTGCTTCTGATCACTGTCATTAGATATTTCTCTGAACTAGCTTTCCAACTCCTATCATGGTTCCCAATTCTGACTCCAGATGCTCCTATTACATTGAAAACAAAAATGCCTATGATCTCCAAAATCTGCAAACAAATATCAAAACCACTCTCCCCTTCATCAATGAAGCAAAACTACCTTTTAAAGGCCTCCAGATACATTGAAACCTCTTTGGCTGAATACAAGATGAATTTGGTTGCAATATAATTAGGTTTAGCTTCGGTCTAGTTGGAATTTGCCACCTAGGGTAGATGCATGGTCATTGAATTAGTTTGAACAAACAAAAGCCATATAACCCATAAGTAAACTCGATAATAACTCCACAACCGCTAGCAGTTAGGCTAACCAGGCGGAGGGATAATAGCTTCCATGTGAAAACCGGGTAGTCGACTGCCTGACTGCCACTTGGTGGTTTATCCCCGGCAGTTTCAGCGACCAACCCGTCGGCCGTTTGCTGTTCACATGACCTGTTGTTTTTTTGCTGATGGTTCTGCTGCGACTAATCTCTTGACTGCTAGCTCTCTAACCCTAACACCAACCCGATAGTCTATCAACATCATTCACATGCCAACGTCTCTGATGTGATTTTCAATTCCGCTGCGGTTAAGGCCTGACTGATGGCTAAACTTTTACAGTCTAACAATGCCCGGTCACATGTTTCTGACGTAGTTAGATTGCCCGCGTGGTCAACTCGTTGTGTATTTTTTATTTGTAATGTTTACCAATGTATTTAGATTGATAGTTAATGAAGTTTAGAACTTAGGATTAGGGTTACGTTGGATGTTGTTTTAACAATGCGATGGTTAGGATTTAAGTCTTTAGGGTTTTAGCATAGGTTTTTTTAATACATATTGCAATGTATTGTTTATGGTTAGGGTTGCAACTTAGGTGATAGATTTGATAGTGCATTTGATAGATTAGGATTAGGGTTTACATTTTTCTTTTAAAAACCCATGTACAACATATTATCACAATGTGAAGAAACCAAATACATATCGACACCAGCTATCTTTGTGATGACAGCCCCAATGACACATCGAACCTCTGCGATGGACGACACAACCCATGTCGACACCAAATCCTGCGAAGGCAAAAGAAAAAACACATGTTGTTGACCAAATCCTGGTGGAACTGTCAATGAACACTAGTTGACAGCTAGGTACAAACACATATCGACTGAATGTCAGGAAAACCATATTACCTGAACAAATTGATCCATAACCAATACTGTTGAAGCTGACGACACCGAACTGAATTGATGATGACTCTGAACATTGACGATGACGCTTGAACACCTATGGAACAATCTGACGAGATCCTCCTGGATCATATATAAACATAAACATGGAGATGCAGCTAGAATAAAACTCGGTTTCATTAATAATAAAGAACTGAAATATGCTTACATATAGAAAGGAAATAGACTAAATCAAAAGATGGTAGCTTATCTCTGAGAAGAGATGTGGCGGCTACATACCTTTGAATTGTGTTAAAATGAGGCTTGAAGGCCTATTTATTATTTATAAATAATGGAAAACCCTAAAAATCCAAAAACCTAACCCTAGGAGATGAAGTGCCAAAACTATGGGCCCCGTTTCAGTAAATTGGTACATCAAATTCTCAGGGTTGTAACTTTAGCATACCATCTCCATTTTATGCACACAATACGTCATTAGAAAGATCTATCCAAGGCATACAACTTTCGAAAGGAAACATGAGTTAAATCAAATTACCTTTGAAAATTAGATTACATCACTGATAACCAATAGAAAAATAATATAGACCTCACTCTACCAAACTCGAAACTAGATCTATTGGTTAATATTTGATAATACTAGGTTTCTACAAGAGAAAAAAAATAATTAAGCAAAAAATTTGATATAACCAAATGAGATTATGAAGGATAACCATTACATATCCTCCAGTTTAGGTGTCTAAAGTTGTCATTGGAACTGGGTCTTTTGCACTCATGCCGAGGGACAATGGGAGCTTAAATTCACATAGAATGTTTTTTTCCATTTGAGCTAAGCGAGCTTCCAACATTTATATACTTGCTTGGATATTCCAGTAGTTACATGGAATGTTATTGAAAAATGAAATGATTTCATTTATTTCCTTGTGCTTCTCCTTTAAGACTCATCTCAGTACTATCCTAAGCTACTTGTGGAGAATAATAGAATGCATATACTAATTCCTACTTTCCATAGTATTACTAGGATCAGGAAGCTAGCAAGGGACCTCCTCTATCAATTCTAAATTTGAAGAGGCTTATCTATCTTTAGTGATATTCTTCTATAGCCTCCAAATATCCTCTTGAGTTCTAGGAGAGTCACAACATGATAAGATACAACAACCTCTTGAGCCTGCACCACAACACGTGATTGACTTTGTTGGCTATATCTCCTAGCCCCACAATGCCCACACATGTGCTAGTATGGCATACAACCACAATGACTAAAGAAAAAATATAATAACAGAGATACCCTTATATCCACATGCTACAAACAAGTGATAACCCCTTAAAAAAAAGTGAAATTGCATGAGCAACAACATATCTTTTGTCAATATCTTCGACTGACCAAACAACACGTAATATTCAAAATAAATAGCCATCCTGACCAA
>APFE030351011.1:2297-27924 GCA_000404065.3 Pinus taeda
TTCACACATTAACACAGTATGTATCTCGGGGAAAGCATCTCGCTAAAAACCCCAACTATCTGTATATTAATGATTGAGTCATGTAACATTAAACAGCATAATACTTCTCACAAGTATCTCCACCTCTGTTACACACAATACAGCTCAGATCTGATCTCCAAATCTCTTCCACTACTTGCATGCCTCCACTGCTCAATACCTGCTCAAGAACTAATGAGAATGGCTCACCAAACTCATTTGTTCACCTGCAAAATAGTCACTCACACTTTGTGGATGTGAGCATAAGCTAAAATGTGGGCAAATACGTGGGCAAACTCATTGGCATACTCAATCCCTTGATTGTGAAAGATCTGGTGCACAACTATAGTCACAACTGATAGCAATATGATTCTCTACCACCTGTCCCTATTGAACTGAACATGCCATTCAACTGAGTTAACTGATGTATTCATTAGTTGTATTATGAGTTATAACTTGTGAATTAATTAATAACTAATTCACCCAACTCATCTCTAGTCTATTCGCCAGTTAGACTAAATACAACCAGTTTAACAAAGCTAAACTGAACACAACTCCATCAACTGCACCTCCAGTCCACTAAACTCAACTCACTTGAGTTCTAACTGAAGTCATGCATGCAACAACTCAACTGACTCATAAGAAAAGCATATTTCCTTCTGACAGCTGCATGTGCCACCTCTGTAGCTCAGACTGAAGTGCTCCAAGAGAATAAGATTAAGTTTATAGTCCAAATATTATTGTGAGATAATAATATTTGACTTTTCTATTTTTGACAGCCAGTCTAAAAATAGACTTGATCACTCACACTGTGATCACTCACACTTTCATCAAAAATAGAAGTCCATCTATTTTTCCAACTTGATCAATCATCCATAAACAGCAACCTGCAATCCATAGACATGATCGATATGTCTAAAAATAGACATAGTCTAAAAATAGACTTGCGCCAAAAATAGCCTGCGGGCCCACTTAGTGAAGGCGACTCTTTTCACTAAGCTCCATCATCTTGTTGCAATCTCAACACTAGGGGGAGGGTATTTATAGATATTTTTGGGAGATTTTCAATAGATTGTAATAGAATTAGGGGAAGGGGGGAATTAGGGAGCTAGATAATATGTTAGTGATTAATATGGTTTGCGAGGTGAATGAAGGGGTAAAACTAAGTTTTAATAAGTGAAAATTAAATTAGGATTTTGAGGATAAATGAAAATGATGAAAAAGATGTTTTACACAAAAAATGTGGCTTCTTTTCATGTTTGAACTCCATGGTTTGACCAAGTAGTTTTTGATGTAATGAAGTGGGACTGGACGCCTGAGCAGATCTCAAGGCCCTTGGGAGTGTTAGTAAAATGAAGTTTGGGGGAAACTGGGGAAGTTAGACATGCTTCCAATGCTTGTCCTCCACTCTTTTCCTTTGAGGCCAATACCCTGAGTGGCATAAGTTTTTGCACTTAATAGGCCAATTGGTGATGGCTCTCCATTTCTGCAACCTTGCACTACTTACCCATCCTAGTCATCCTAACATTTTTTCTTCATTAAAGTGGGTGCACTTGAATTAGCAGACCCTGATTTTCCTCTTTTTCTTTTGACTACCCTCCTATCTGAAATCTACCCTTATTTCTTCCAAGGCCCCAGATTAAGCAGTTGGGCACCTTTATTTCTCTACCTAGCTAGTCATCTACCAAGCTTGAGCTGTTTGGTCAAGGAACATTCTCTATTCTGCAGCAAGCAATTTAACCATGGCATGGTCCAGTTAAGACTGTTGGGCCACCCATCAAGTGTGTTTAGCAGCAGTGTTTGCATAACATGACACTGCCAAATAAGCTAGTAGTGGAATTTTGACTGGCCACTTTCCTGGTCTTTAGTTTGGGGTTCATTTTCACTTTTCCCTTGACCACTTGATTTTCTTGCCTTTTGATTATTCTTTTAAGGCATACCCTCTTTTCATTTTTTAATTTTTGTAGCATGTACACAAAATATGGAACCTTTGCAGCCTGCAATGATGAACATATTTGGTCCTTCCACTGTCAATCATGAAAGATGAAACCTATTGGTATAGGAACCTAACAGTGATAAGAATTCGAATTCTATAATCAAGAACTTCAAACTTCGAACTTCTCCCTTATTTGTATATTGTTCTTTGCTTTGATCACCTTTGCTCCGATACCATGTAGAATTTCCCACTGTAGATCACTTGATAATGCAATATACTAAAGAAAAACATTTGTTCTACTTCTACAAACAAACTTGTGGAAGCTTAATAGATTTTGAGCAAGATCAAATAGAACACATAACATAGAGAATGAGAAATCAATCACACATGAACACAGAAGAATACCTTGGGGAAAGCCTCAGCTAAAAACCCCGATCTCTATATTATCATACAAGTGGAAATATGTCTGGATTACACAAAGCTTTAGCTCACAAGCTATCCAGCTCCCAGTACAATCCCTCAATGTTGCTCATAGACTGAATAGACACAACATATGCCTTCCCTCAGTCCTCCAAGCCTCCTATTTCCTTGCGTAGTTTCTCCTGGGTCCTATGGCTGCCACCTGTGTGAATTCACCTCTCACACAACTCACCAAACTCAGAAGTAACTGCGCAATCTCCAAGGAATGAATTCCTTCTGCATGCAAGAGATATCCTCAATGAAATATTCCTGCAACTGATAGTACATTTTCCCATCATCTGATCTCAACTGGGTCTCTGACTGAATTGACATGCATGAGTTATTAATGAGATAATATTCAGTTATCTGAAACGTAGTAGTTACATGCATGCATTCATTAACTAACTGAACTCACAATCAGTTCAACAAACTGTTTGAACTAATCTAATTGGACTTAACTTAGTTAACTGAGCTAACTAATTACAACTCAAAGTACAACTTATCTTGATCTCCTTAATCAAGGGAAAACTTCCTCAATCAAAGGGGAAACTGTTGCTTGTCTTCACATAGAGTTCATGTTTGATTTTCTACAACCGCTAAAATCAAATTCGAATTTTAATTCTCAATTTTAGTTTAGGGAATAACTAAAATTGGAATGTATCCCGAAATTCTATTTATAGCAGTGCTATTTTTAGCACTTCTATTTTTAGCATTTCTTGTTGCTATTTTCAACAAGGCTAACTTCCATGCATACTTTTTTTTCTATTGTTGTTACCATGATATTCACATTGTCTTATTTTTATTTACTTGCTTCTCTCCTTCTTTACACCTCATTATTATTTGTTTGTTATGGATAACATCTCCTTTAAGGGAAAAAAATGTGTAGCATATGGATTTCACACTTTAGACTCACAACACCTACCCACTAGGAAGGTCTTAATCTAACCCTATTAATTGTTGAATCCATGTGTGACCCACCCAATGATGAATACTTATCTCTTTAGATTTCCCTTTCATGACAAACCACCTTCCCTGAGTTTCCCCTACCTCAGCCTAGATGTGTGATATCTCATGTATATTTATTCCTTTGGTATGATCTCTACTTAACTTCTTTATATTGGCCCTTGGTTCTTCATCATTGATTTGTCTCCTCTTAACCCTAAGGAACTTGTTTATGGTATTCCCTACTTCATGGGTTTAGGTTGAGGTGGAAAATTATGATTGGTTTATACATACTAAGGATGTTTCATTAACCATACATGCCCTCATGGTGGAGAGTGTGCCATCGGTTCTTAAAGAGGGCTTTGCACTTGTGTTCCATAACTAGTGGAACATTGAGGGTGATTTAGTCCCTAAAACCTATGATACAATCTTACATAACTTGTAGTATTAATTTATATGTTTGATATGAATTAGCCATATGATTTGGACCCTCCAGTGGCTAACCTAATGTATTAATATGCCATGAGATCATTCCCTTGCATATTTATATTATTCAATTCCTTTTTGTATATCCTCTTATATTTAACTTTCCTTATCTCATTATCTTGTAGGTACACACTTTAATTTACAACACAACCTAATTTATATCTCTTCCACTTTTTCCATGCTCTTAGGAAAGTACTTGCACATGCCATCTCTATGACCTCTATAGGAACCACTTATGATTAGATTTGCTTCAACCTTTAAATTTTGGTGATTCATCCAAGGGCATCTTCATTGGCATGGTTCAACTCATACTTTTGGTGATTCAAACCCATAACCTAAAGCGAAGTTCCATCATACATAGGGAAATTGAGGTATCATCCCCCTAAGGGAACTTGGGTCTCTTTACTTAGTAGTTTCATTGATTATATTTTGTGGTAGCACATATAATGTTATTTTCATATATAGACATATATATTTGTCTTTGAGATTGGGTATAAGTCTTGTTTTGTAGTAAAGTTGAATTCTATGTATAGGGTCATCCAAGACATTGTTATGAAACCAGCTCACAAAATAGAAGACATAGATCAACAACTTTAGAATAAGCCTCTTTGAGGGGACAAGCTCCTTTACATTACAAAAATGAACAATTATTGGATGATACAAATGACAAGGCCTCATTTCTATATATAGGAGTCTAAGGGGTCACAATATAATTAGAGTTGACATAACAATAATAATGTAAGGGCACAACAATAACACTAGTGGGCTTCTATGGGGAAAATAATAACAATATGGGGACTACATGGGCACAACAATACAATAAGGGGGTTGTACTAATAAAAAGAAGGGGATATACTAGTAGTATAGGGACCTGATGTTGTCACTCACAGCTATTCAGTCACCAGTTGCTTTAGAAAGTCAAATAGCAGTGATGTTTGAGGTTGATTCTGTTAGGCCCCTATACTACTAGTGTAACCCCTTATTGTTATTAGTACAACCCCCTTATCATATTGTTGTACCCATGTAGTCCCCATATTTTTATTATTGTGCCCCATAGAAGCCCACTATTGTTATTATTGTGCCCTTACATTATTATTGTTATGTCAACTCTGATTATATTATGACCCCTTAGACTCCTATATATAGAAAGGAAGTTTTCTCATTTGTATAGCCCAAGAATTGTTCATTTATGTAATGTAAAGGAGGTTGTCCCCTTGAAGAGGCTTATTTTGAAGGCATTCATCTATATTTTCTATCTTTTTGTGAGCTGGTTTCATAATAGATTCCTGAGTCTCATATGCTATCAAATCTTAATCAGACCCCCTCCAATGCCTAGTGCTCAGAAAAGCTTTCTGGTGGTATATAGAAGTCCAAAAATGAGTCCCTGGATCAAAAGTTAAGGCCTGTTGAACAATCCCTTTCAAAAGCTCTGAAAATCATGAAAAATGGCTAAGTGTTACACAAAAATCGCAATTGGCGCTTGTGACCTCATCACATCGCAAAATACTGTGCATATCAGCTGATCGATGGGGTCCAGGAGGCATATACTATCGATGATCGGCAAAGTTATAAGAGTTCAAAGTTCGCAGCAGGGGTTGAATGCGATGACATTGTTATTCCATTTCGGAGGGTTCGATTGTGACTTATAAAGGAATTTCTCCACAAAACAACTAGATGAGAACCTCCTTCTCTCTTCTCCTCGTGTCGCACTCTTGGCCACATCACAATCTCAGCCATCGATGAAACAAAGGTTTTAGTCTTAAGATTTATCTGCAGTGCCAAGGGCCAATTGCGATTTGCAATATCGCATATTGCAATCGGCGAAATCAGGAGCTCCCACTTAAGGATTATCGACGGACTTGGGTCTTAGTCATATGGACAATTTTTGATATTACGAGGGAGGCTCCGGATGCGACATTTATTAAATTACAATATATAAAGTTTTTAGGTTCGAGAATTTCATCGATAAGGGTTTCGTTGTGATATAAGGAAAAAGCCTTCCCCACATGTCATGGATATCGTTAAGCACTTTGTAGATGGCTCTTGGTCTCCATCGATGGTCATATGCAAAAAATCATAAAAGGGGGCCTGAGACTTATTTAAAAAGAAAAACCCACTTGTTTGCTGGTTTCAATGGTTTAAAACCCACTAACCCGCGATGTAACATCCCATAGTGAGCTCTTCACAGATCGAGGGGGCAGCCATTGGGAATTAATGAAGTATGGGGGCCTGTCATGCCTTATCAGTCGGCACTAAACTGATTTTCACTATTGAAATGACTCAACATCCATCAAACTACCTTAAACTGCCGAAGGAAGCTCAAAACAACAATAACGTGGCTTAATAAGCGGCTTCCACTCAAACATAAATGAGACACTTCCTCCTTCATTTATTTATCCTCTTCGTCTTTGTATTAATGATTGAATTTTTCAAAAAAGGAATTAAACCTGTTTTAGTCACTTTCAGGGGGGGCATAGCTTGATAGAGCCACAACAACTTGTCCTGCGTAACAATTGAGGGCTTAGACTTGGATTTTTGTAAACATTAATGAAAGCCTCCCCTTCTCCTCTTATAAAAGGGTCGAAGTGCTATGTACCAAGAGGTTGGTCTTTCTAGGGGTGGGGAGTTCTATTTGTAGAGATTATCAGACCTACGAGGACTGATCTTTATGAGTCGACTTAACTAAATCTACTCATAATGAGGGCTTCACTCACTTCAGGACTTAATAAAGGACTAGTTATTGGACCTTAATGCATATGGAATTTTCTTCTATTGATTTTGAACACGTGAATGTACAATAAGTACCCCCTTTGTGATTCCATTTCAATATGTTTCATTTCTTAAAAATATAAAGGAAGTTTTGTTTACTTTTGGCTCATTTGAGGATTTACCTTTGCTATGAGATTTCCAATAGTACCTGCATAGTTACAGATTCATTTAAGTTTCCTACTAACAATACAACACCTATTTTCCAGATTTGCTTATGTTAAGTAACAATTTACAACACCTATAACTATTCAAATTTACCCTTGACTATTTAGCAGAGTCTGGTACCCATCATACACAGATTGAAGTCTTTAAACAACTCCCTCTGTAGCTCCCATCCCACCTTATCCTTCTTTCATATTTCCACCAAAAATCGGTAATTGAAGATTCTATTTTCACAGCCTTCTCGAGTTGATTTCCTCGTTCTCCTACCTTTCTTCATCACCACAACAATTTCAATTCAAACTATTCCATTTCCATGCGTAGGCTAGCAGAATAAGAAGTCATCCCTCTTTGAAGTTGTCTCATACACCCCTTGCATTTAAATCCTTAAATTAACCTAAATTTCCCTCATTAAAGGAACATTGTATTAGAGCTAAACCCTCTAACCACCATCTCTATTTCATGACAATTGGAGTTTTGCACGCCCCTTTCAAACCATTTCACAAGCACTCATCTACCGTAGATGTCCTAGGCATTGGTCTAAAATCAACCCGAGGTTGTCTCTAGGAAGTTAATCTTTGCCTTGTGCTGCAAGGTGAAAGGTTTAGCCACAACATCTAACCTGCCCCTCTCCTTCAAAAAGTGTTGTCCTCAATGCTTGAGTAGTTATGGATGCTTCTGTATAAAATTATCATCCTCCCATAAAGAATCTTCAGCGGTTAAGTTCTTCGAATTTATGAGATACTCTGAAATTGATTGATTTTGTAGCTATCGAGTTCTTGTTTCCATGACTCCTTCAGGTTCCAATATGATTTTTCCTTCCTTGTAAAATTTTGGAAATATTGTTTGAACTCGGAGCTTGTCCCTTATAACCTTCTTTAAGCGTGACACATGGAAAACTGGGTGCACTTAGGAAGATGTAGGAAGCTCCAATTTGTATGCCATAGTACCAATATCTTGCAACACCTTGTAAGGACCATAGTACTTTGGTGACAATTTATTATCCTTCTTAGCTTGCTTAAGGGACCATTTTTTGTATGCTTGTAGTCATAAAAATACCCGGTCGCCTACATCAAAACTTCTTTTTCTACGATGTTAATCTGCCTGTTGTTTCATTTTATTCCGTACCAAAGTGAGGTTATCCTTTGAGATGGAATTCTAGAGCCTATTTGAGATGGAATTATGGAGCCTACAAAAACCCTAATTCCTCAGCTCATATCTCCAAAACTATAGTGAGACAAGATCTGAAATTCAGACACGAGGTTCATCAATATTTCAGCTCAAATGGGTTTTACTTTCAGATTCTGAAACTTCGTAGCAAATAAGTTATAACAGAAATTCCAGATGACTTGTTTGAAGCAGCAAAACCCTAGAATCGAAAGCTCTGATTCCAAATTTTATGAAACTAGCTCAAAAAATAGAACAAGAGATAGATCAGTGACTTTAGAATAAGCCTCTTCGAGGGGGAAACTTCCTTTACATTACACAAATGAACAATTCTTGGATGATACAAATGACAAGGCCTCCTTTCTATATATAGGAGTCTAAGGGGTCACAATATAATCAGATCCAACGTAATAATAATAATGTAAGGGTACAAAAATAACAATAGCAAGCTTCTATGGGGCACAATAATAACAATATGGGGATTACATGGGCACAACAATACAATAAGGGGGTTGCACTAAGAAAAATAAGGGAATATACTAGTAGTATAGGGACCTAACAGACATGGATCACTCTTGGAGACCTGTTACAAGTCTATTTTTTATCCCAAGTAGGTTCAACACCTAAAATACTAAAGTATAAGTGAGTTTCTCTAATACTTTCTTTGTCATTTTTAGGATTAAGGCTTTTATCTCACTAAATGAATATTTGATAAATTAACCCTAAATTGTTAAGTTACTTTTAATTTCTAGTTTGTTGGTAACACTTGATATATCACCCGAAGTGAAGTATCTTAATAACCTAAAACCATAGGATAATATCATAAACATCTAAAACACTAATTTACCTAGTGGCTCCTCCCCACATACTTGATCCACGTTTTCCTTTCCCTAGGTTTTCTTAGTTTTTCCTTAAAATTGAGTAATGACTAAACTCTCCCTTTTCCCTTATATATTATTGTGCACATGATAGGGTGGTCTTCCATCCTCTCCTCATGCTTTATATGGTAGCAGGATCCCATCGATTCACTATAATTTTTATAAATTAAAAACTTCACCAAAAAGTTATCTTAAAGATGCTCTGATATGATAAAATATTCAACTTAGAAAATTCTTTATAATGGATCTTAGGTCATATATGTTATAACATCTTTTGTCACACTTTTTCATTAGATGCTTATGTTGGTCTGGGTAGAATCTCATTCCCCATGTAGACCTAACATTATCTTTAAAATTCATTTTTCAAAATCCATACATGATATTCCCATTGTAAAAGTGCATATGTACATTGTTCTCCTTAAAGCTTCTCATGTACAACTTTTAAAAATTTGAAAAAGAATATATATAATTTAGTTATCTTTGGGCAAGGTTTATGGGTAAGATTGGAAATCCACTTACAAGAACCAACATCATAACCAACACAACTGATTTTTGGTGGTATAAATACACACCTTAGGTTCCCATCATATGCATCCTAGTACCTCGCCTCCATACTCTGCCAAATTTCCCCAAATTAGGTCTTCTTATGTTGTGCTTTTAAGAACTCACCTGTCTCCAGGAAAATCTAGTTTCCTTGCTTTGATGTTGAGCCCTCTTATCTCACGTCACATTGTTGCTATTGGAGAGGAGAGCTTTAGTGGCCTAGGTAAGAAGGATCTAGATGAAGCTTTTGTCAGTGTCAACAACCAAGATTATGTTATATCATACCAACTTATCTGTTGTTGTTTTTCAATAAAGAGACTTATCTTTCATTCCCATTTCCGTTGTTTATCTTTCATGAATGTGAATATCTGATGGATATGATTATGGAATAACTAGATTTACACAAATATATGCTTTGAATTTTGTGATATGATCTTGGCTTCTTTTCTATCTTGTAGGTCTACGACATTGGAAGGAGAAGTTAGGGTTTGGACCCTGCATGATCTTCATCAACTGTAAGACCTATGGATGATTACCTCATACTTACTCTGTGAATTTGAAGTTGTATGCATGCTTATTTCAGCTTCTTTGTTTAATTTTCTATTCTTCTATGTTGGGGCTTCCAATCCTATCCCTAGGGAAGTTTTCGTGAAACAATATATATAGTGTTGCATCAAATCGACAACAATGAAAACAAATGTTACTACGTAATTTCAATTGGAAATATCACATAATCATCCTATTGTTGTTAGAGAGAACATAACCAAATTTCAATTAATGAACATCATTATGTTTTTCATTAACGAAGGACGAATAAAGAAAAATATCCATGGATTGACTCTTAGGAACACCAAACCATAACTTAAAAGTCACCTTAGTACTAGAAGCATAATAAGATTTGTATTCCATCCAATTTCTTCTCCAAAGGAGAGAGAAGAGATTTTTTAAAAGAAAAGGTCACATAACCTCATAGCTAACAACTTTCTTGTCTCTTGACAATTGCAGTTACTGCATGAGCGTACAATCCAATATACATGATTATATAAACCATTAAAAAGGCCATATGTTACAGGAACTACTTTGTCTATACAAGAAGGATCACATGGGCCTGATATATGGAGATAAAAAGCTAGGATATAAAACTACAAGAAAAAAAGAGTCAAAATCTCTCTAAAATATAGAGGTGTAAGACAACCTCTATAGATACGGATAAAAAAACAAGAAATACAATTACAAGAAAAAACAATGTTAAAATATTTCTAAAATACAAAGGTGTACGAAATATTTGTATGGCATGCATCCTAAGAGTTTATGTATAATCATGTGAGAAAGTTTGTGTCTATGTGTTTACTCTAAGAATTCAATTATAATTATGTAAAATGGTTATTAGAAAACAATATATTTCTTAAGTTAAGAAAAAAATATAGTGATTAATTAAAAAAATTAAAAATTACAGTTAAATAAATTTAATATAAGATTGAGTTTCAACATAACAAGTGACCCATCTTATTGATTTGCCACATATTTAGATAACAAGTGATCCATCTTATTGATTTGTTATATATTTAGAGATCAAATTTCTTAAAATGAAAAACATTTTTGTTAGGGTCCAACCTTAACCCCTTTATCTATGTAATAAGCCCAAGGGGCCTAATCAGATTCATAGTTAGTTAGTTGAGTCAATAAAGCCTATAAGCAGTTATCTACATTAATAATAATTTTAAGTGGTAACCTACATTATATAAAAGGGACCACAATTATTTATAAATGGTCCATAGTTAATAAATAAAGTAGTTAACTCCTATTATGCAAGGGATCGCTAGTACTTAGGGTTTTGGATGTCATAAAGCTATAAATAGTCTTAGATAGCAAGGGAAGAATCATTGAGTTTAATTGTAATTGAACTCTTCTTTGTTGGAGATTTCCCCTTTGAAGAGGTAAGTGAACATTGTATTATGCTTCTAAATGATAAAATAGCATTGTAGCTTGTCTCAATTCACATGACCTTTCTGTGTTAATGGTAATATTGTTTTATATTTTCTGAATTCTATTATTTTCACAGGTCAAGTGCATAACAAATGGCACTAGAGCGCTTTTCAGGGCCAGTTGTACCTCCAATTTTGGGCAATTTGTTTTTAGGCTAGAAACATGTTATGACATCTTTAAACCATAGGATTTGTCATTGAGCACATAAACCTATGTAAGTGGGGAGGCATGCATGCATGAACTACTTTTTGGACTCCCTTGTAACCCCTATGGGTACCCCTTCAAGTAGTAGTTCATTAGACAAAACTGTGCACATACTACATGTCCATGTACCCTTGAGTATATCAAAACCCCCCCAGGGTAGCTTGAAACCTAACCTTAGATAAGCCATCAGTCATCTTGCTACTATAGTACACTAAGAACAACACTCAAGGAGATTAAACACACGTACAATTGGGTAGTTGGGTAGTACAGATAAGGGTACTATCGATCCTCCTTAGTTAGCATTCTAAAATATTGGGTTGAGTAATGTTGTTGGACCCTTGCGTATATCATGATTTGTAGCACCCGATAATCCTTGTGACCATAGTTCTCTCATCTATCTGAATCTCGCACCCACTTTTCATCTAGATTGGATCTAGTAGATGGGGTTTAGTCGTTGTTGTGTAGATCATATCCAACAATTGGGTTTTTTCACCACCGTACAGATCAGATTCAACATTTGGGGTTTTCACAACGCAAATCAAACTCTTTGTGTAGTGAAGGTTTTGGGTTGACATAGTCTAGATCGGATTGTCGCAACACATTATGTAGTGCCATGACCTTGGGGTTTCTATCACTATAGTATAGCCCCAATTTTTGCAGGATATTTGACAGTATCAAACATTTTGGATTTCAGCCACTTCAATATTGATCAGTTGGGAGTAAAACTTCATTCAGAGTAGAAAACGTAATTGGGACCATCACATGATGTTTACAAGAGACCTAGCCCATCAGATTTAGGATGACGAGTTGATTGTAGTGGTACCATTCACCTGTAAGCCCCTAATTTTGATGCAACCCCAATTTTTTCTTGACGCGGCTTCAAGTGACCCACACCACTAGAATCTTGATCTTTCCCTATTTCTAACCATACTTCTCTTAAGTAAGCTCAAAAATTGAGTAGGGCTAGTGCATGTACAGTACCCAGTTTCAAGTTATGGCTTTGAAAAAAGTTGACGCCCTAGAGAAAAAATTCAATGAATTCCAAGCATCCTTTGAAGACAAAATCAACAAACTCTCACAATTATTTCACACCCTGACCAAGTCTCATGCATCCATAGGGGAAGAACATAGTGTGGATGTACAGGCATAGGGATAATCCACTAACCACATTCATTTCCATGAAGGTCACCAATATTTGAGCCACCAGAAACCCAAGCTCAACATGTACAAAAGTGATGGCTCTAACCTGAAAACATGGGTAGCACAAATGGAGCAATATTTCCACCTTAATAGTATCTTGGATGATGAAACTAAACTACATGTTGGAGCTCTTTACTTGGACCAAGAGATATGGCAGTGGTGGAAGTTGCATGTAAAATGCTATCCAGGGAGGCCAACTTGGACCATGTTCTCTAAATCCATTTGTGACTGCTTCGATTGAGAATCTCACTTTCTAGGTCTTCTCATTAAGCTAAGGAAAACGAGTAGAGTATGGGGCTACATTGTATCCTTCGAACAATTGGCCATCCAAATTGAGGGACTAGGAGATTCCTTTTACTTTGAATGTTTCATCAGTGGTCTAAAGAAAGCCATCCATGCCCATGTATAAGTGCATCACCCAACTACTTGGTTGGAAGCATGTCACAAGGCTTTAGATGTAGAAGTCACTTTAAATTCCCAATCCAATTTTCCAAATTTTGTCGCAAGGGCACCTCCCACCCAACCTATGGGCCCCACCCAAACACTTAAGGTTCAAAATATTTCACCAACAAAAATGGCCAAAAGAAGGAAACAAGGACTCTAATATTACTGTGATGACAAATACTCCCTGAGACATAAACGTAAGGAACCAAAATTCTTTCAAATTGACACTACTAAAAACAACTTTGTTGATTAAGCTTCATCCACTGAAGTCCCTGAGGAGGAAGAGGGTGAACCCCTAACAACCCTGGACACGGATACTCCAGCAATACCAGATGATTCGGTTATCTCACTCCATGCACTAACCGACATTTCTTCTCCCCACACTCTCAAAATCTGAGGTTTTCTTAAACATCGACTAGCAGTGGTGCTAATTGATAGTGGCAGCACATGTAATTTTGTCCATAAGAGAGTAGAAGAAGTCATTCATTGTTTTGTCAAGGTGGTATCTAATTTCCAAGTCCTTATTGCGGATGGGGGGACCATGAAATGTGAAGGACGTAGTGAAAATATTAAGCTTCAAATGGGGGATTATCACCACAAAACCCACATGTTTTCCATTGAAATGAGTGGTTGTGACATTGTCCTTGGCGTTGAATGGCTCTGCACACTAGACCCTATCACAGTGGAATTCTAAGGGTTATATATGATCTTCAAGTAGAATGACCACATTCATACACTACGGGGACTCCAGGCAGGTTCTCCTACTATCATCAACTCGCATCAAATGGAGAAGATTTAAAAAAGGCTTATCATGGGATAATAACACAATTTAATGTCATACATGCCATTGAATCCACTCCTCCTAACATTCATCTTGATATGCAACAAGTATTAGATCACATCTAGTGGGTCTTTGACAAACCTAAGGAGCTTCCACACTCTAGGGGTGAACATGATCATATCATCCCTTTGCTCCTGGGTACCCAACTGCCAAATGTCCACCCTTATCGAGATCCTTTTGCACAAAAGAATGAAATTGAAAAAATCATCAAGGAACTCCTTGAAGTCGGTGTTATTCGTCCCAACATCAACCCTTATTGATCCCTAATGGTCATGTTTCTAAATGAAAATGGTGAATGGTGCATGTGTCCATAATTTAGGGCCCTTAACAAGATTGCTATCAATGAAAACATTCATATCCTAGTAGTTCATGATCTGATTGATGAACTGCATGGTGGAAATTTTTTTACCAGGTTGGACCTCCACTTGGGCTATCACCAAATACAAATGAAGGAAGTTAACATTCCCAAGACAACCTTCCAAACTCATGAAGGCCCTTATGAATTCTTGGTCATGCCATTAGGTCTTTGTAATTCCCCATCCAATTTTCAGAGCCTCATGAATCACCTTCTAAAACCATATCTTAGAAAATTCATCTTGGTATTTTTTTATGATATTCTCATCTGTAGCATAACATGGGACACTCACCTTCAACATGTTGACCAGGTATTGCAACTACTCCAAGATCATAAACTATTTGTCAATTTATCCAAGTGTTCGCTTGGCATGGAAGAAGTAGAGTATTTGGGCACATTGTGGGTCGTGAAGGAGTGAGGGTTGATTCGAAAAAGATTCAGGAAATGCAAGATCGACCCCAACCAAAAACCTTGAAGAGTTTGAGGGGATTCTTTTGTCTCATGGGTTACTATCACAAATTTGTCTGCAATTATGGACTCATTTCTTGACCCCTCACTAACATTCTCAAGAAAAAATAATTTCTCTGGACTGATGCCGCTCAACAAGCCCCCTTGGCTCTCAAATAGGCCATGTGCTCCAATTCAGTATTGGCCCTACCAGACTTTACAAAACCTTTTGTAATTGAATGTGATCCTATAGGTACAAGCATTGGTGAAATATTAATGTAGGAAGGTAGAGCATTGATTTCAATGAGTCAAAAACTCAGTGGAAAACATATAGGTTAATCTACATAGGAGAAAGAAATGATGGCCATCTTACATGCAACAGACACTTGGTGACTGTCTACGAGGACAGGAGAGGGCTCTCTCCAAGTCAAACTCAGCAAAAGATAACTGAAAAGGCTCGAGATGACCGAATTCATGACTTATTTTAGCTAGGTATTAAGTACAAAGAGTTTAGGATTGATTTTTTGTGATTTTGTTGAAATCAAGGGAAAGGCAATTTTGGGTGCGGGGATGAGGCACAGTTTTTGCAGATGTCCACTTGGGGCAAGATAAGAAATTGTTTTGATGCCTTAAAGCAAGTGAGATGGATAGATCAGACCAGTGAGAGGCTAAGGAGAGAAAGGGGTCTCAAGGATTCTCCTTAAACTGAAGAAAACATAGAATATTAAACAAATTTAAAGGCAGAGCATGGCAGTTTCATGGATTCTACCTTAACACTTCATTTGCTTAATAAGAGAAGATTCAATAAAGATAATGATGCACATACATAACTTACAAGAACTGAAAGAAACACACCATCAAGACATAAAGCCACATGGATCCCAAGTAGTGCTGCAAAACCATGGTCTTCCTTTGCAAAAAATACTGGTAAAATATGTACAATATAGTCTCAAAACTATCCCAAGAGTCCAACCTCTACTACTGAATGAAAAATTACATATATAGACCAAGACAAACCATTTCCTAACCTCTAGGGGTCGAGCTCCTCCTTCTAGGAGTTGTTTCAACCAATTCTAAATTGAGCACTACAAACTAGGCAATCAAAACAACTTGCCTCTATAAACTTGGAAACCAATTCATTCATTAATTTTTTGCCATTTTATGAATGAATCTTCTAGAAAAGGTAAAAACAGCCATGTCAATCATGAAATTACATTAGTTACATCAAAGAGGGTGAAAAATCCCATGAAAAGTCAAGACTGGTCAAAAGCTGCGTTGTCTTGAGCTGAAAGTGCAAAACTGGCCAATTTTCCCAACGCGTAGCGCGCCATTTCTCTACGTGTAGCGTGCCTTTCGGGCCAATTTTGGGGCACTTCTTGGCATTCAAATGCGGAAAAACGTGGGCTTGTTGGAAAGGTCTAGATGTCTACTTTCTAGCCCAAGTGGGATGTTTTAATTTGGTGGCCATTTGCCCCTCCAAAAGTGCAATCTCCCAATACTGCTTCCTGTGTGTCCAAAAGTGGCAGAAGGTCATTTTTTGCTTGTTTTTTGACCTTTTGGGGGCTCAAATCTCCATGAAATTTCTTGACCATGACTGAGAAACTGTATTTTGTCCTGAAAAATCCAAAAATGCAAACTTTTCCTGAAATGGACCTCCCCAATGAAAGGGTAGCGCCCGGTGTGCTACGCGTTGGGGACAAAAACCTGTTTTTGACAAAAATTTTCAAAAATGACCAAAATTGCTCCAAATTGTCTGAATTTTTAGCTGGGGGTGTAGCATTGAGTGCCATGCTCCCTCAAGGTGGCAATAGCCAAAATCTGAAGTGGATCGGGCCTTTTCCTCTGTTTTAGTGCTTTGGTCAATCGTCTCTTGAGAACTTTCATTTTTGCCTTGCACATGTGCATGCGGGCCCAATAATGATTCTTCATGTGGCTGAGCATATCTCTGTCTCTATTGGATTTCTCCAACAACTTTTCCAAGTGAGTGTTCACCCGAATAAGCATTGATTCTCGATCTATGGGTGTCAAATTACTGGGTCTCTTACGGGCCAATTCTCAGTCTTCACGAATCTTCCACTGCTCATAAAGCTCGTGCTCATCCTCCAACTGTTTGTTGTGCTGCTCTAAATAGTTAATCACCCATTTTTCCATCTGCAATTTCTTGTGCAGCGACTCATTCTCGGTCCTTTGCTCTCAGATGATCTCCTTGAGCTGCATGATAAGCCTCCTCAAGGGTGCATACTCCTCCCTTAGGAATTTGAAAGGAAAAACAGCAGTAAGGTTCCTCATGAATCCGGGTTTCATGTATGGTTGATAATGAAATTTGCCTAGTAGCTTGCGCTTGGTCCACTCTTCGCCAATATTTGGTATCCCGGTGGCTTGAGCAACAACCTCGGGTGATAGTGTGAAATCCAATCTTGCAAGGTTCACATGGCCATTGTGCAAATGTAGGACAAACAAGCGGACTAATTCCCTGTGATGTTGAATTTGTGAGAACCTATCACAATACTCAAAGCATGATTGGTATCGAAAACAAGACAGTGCAAATGGACAAGGTTGCAAATAAGCCAAAGAGGTGGGCTCCTCTGTAACATGCCGACCACCTTTACCACCCTTGTGATGCCTCCTAGGCACTTCTTCCTACGGTGTTGATCCACTGTAATCACTCTGCTCATAATCTGATTCGGTTTCTGACATGGTTTTGAAAACAGGATTGCTGAACTGTATATGTTGACTATGCACACACTTGATTGCTGTTTGACTTTTATGCTGTTTGACTTTTTATGAAAATGTTGTTACCAAGGGAACATAAAGACAAGGGAATTGTTAGGGAAAGGGAAACATGAGGGAATTAGGGGAAATGAAAATAACGAGGAATTTATGGAAGGGAAAAGACATAGGAAATTATGAAAGTGTAGGGTTTGGGGTGAAGTAGGTTTTAGGGTTTGGGATTTTATGGAGGAATTTTGTGGAATTTTATGGGGAATTTGAAAAGAAACAGTGATGAATATGAGACGAAAAATGAGGGTGAATCATGGGAAAACCTTGGGCAGCATATCTTTGAAAACCCTAGCAAACTTAGTCTTTCATTTTACACATCAACATTAGGGTTTTTTGTTTTCCATTTCATGGCATTTGTCATATTTCCTTTACATTCAATTTCCAAAAACTAACAAAACAACCATGAAATGAGCTTACTTGAATGTTGCATGAGCTGAGAGAGGTGTTTTTTGTGTTTGCTGCAAGTAATAGGGCAAAATACCCAACGCGTAGCGCCCTCTGCCCAACTTTGCTCAATAACTCATGCAATCGCCTTTGCAAGTTTGCACTTAGCTTGTGAGAGGAAAATGAGTTACAAATGAAGATTAATGTGCTTTTATAGGATTCTTTCAAATTTACATTTTTCCAAAACCCACTTTCTAATGTTTTGAGTGTTGACACTTTTTGAACTTAATTAGCTCTGATTTTTGGTTTCTTTTCTTTGAAAAATTGGTTGAACTGATGACTTCTTCTGAAAATTTTTGCAGGGATAGCTTCCAAGGTGCTTTGGCAAAGGAGACCAAGGCTGCACTTTGACATTTGGAAAATTTGAAAATTTGAGATTTTTTACAAAAAATGAGAAAATGACCTTTGTTTTTCAAAAACAGAGTTTTGAAAACAAAGTGGAAATTTAGCTGAAGAATAGTGAAATTTGTTGAAATGATGTTTTATTAAAGACATCCCTCTGGCCTACTGGTCCTTTATGACTTCTCAAGACAAAATTTGACTCAACCCTAGAACTAAGACCTGGAAATTTAAAACAAGACAAATGACTTTTTGAAGACTTTATTGACTCAAACAAACTTGAAACAGCAATGCCAAACAGGAGGGGAATAAAAGACACAAGCTCCTCCAGCAGAGTTATGGCATGCCTAACGGAATGCAACATGATCACACTGATGGGACACCTAATTATGAAATGCAAAGAGCTTTGATCTCTGGTGGAGGGCTACTAGACCGACTCTAACATTGGCTCCAATGGGGATGGTAGCTCCTTGGAGATGCCAAGAACAGCATATCTCTGGAAGAGCAGACAATGCCTTCACTCATTGGGTGATGGAGTCATTATTTTGACACAAAATCTTGAGAATTTGACTGAAAAAACAAACATTGCTTTGACCAAACTAGACTCGAAACTAAAGACTAAGACAATTGACTTGACAAACTTAGACCTACTAACTTTCATTTTTCAGAATTATAGCCTTCACTTCGAGCCCCAAACTGAAAATGATAAGTTAGTGTACATGTGCGACAGAACAAAAGTAAAATGATATATACAATGATAATGAATTGAGCAGAAAATACTCAAAAGTAATATCTCTTTAACAGCCGACCATTGATCGACCCTCCAGGATATTCATCTCCATTCATCTCTTTGAGAAGGAAATCGTTTTGGTTGCGATATGCTGCAATCTTATCAGGTCCTTTCCACAAATTTTCAAATTTGCCATGCTTTCCCTTGTCCTCATGACGAGCATCCCATCTTAAAACAACCTCATCCAGCTGAAATGTGTCTGCCTTTGCTTTCCGGTCATAAATCCTTTTGATACGCTCCTACAATTTGCAAGTGTTTTGGAATACCTCCTCCCGTGTCTGCTGCAAATGAATCATCTGATTAATCCTTCTCTACATAGGATCTTCTTCACTACCCGCTTCCTAAAGAAATTTGACAATCGGCACAGCAAGTGAAGTTGGAAAAACTGTGTCTGTTCCATACACCAACTCGAAAGGAGACATACCAATAGATTTTTTCTGACTCACCCTATCAGCCCATAGTGCATTTATCAACTTCTTGTGCCAGCCCTTTTTTCTGATTTCCGACAATTTCTTAATGATATTGACCAAGGATTTATTAGATGACTCCGCCAATCCGTTTCCTTGAGGGTGGTATGCGGTTGAATGTCCCAAACTAATATTGTACTTATAACAAAACTCAATCATCCTTTTTGACTTAAACGTTGCTGCATTATCCATGATTAGCTTACTTGGACATCCAAAGCGTGACAAAATATTGGCCTCGAGAAAAGAAATAATTACCGCATCCGTAGCTTGTCGAGTAGGAATTGCTTCAATCCATTTTGTGAAGTAGTCCGTGGCCGTCAATATCCATCGATGCTGTCCTGATGATGTCGGATGGATTTCACCAATGAAATCCAATCCCCACTGCTGAAAAGGTGTGTTGATTTCAATTGGTTTGAGAGGCAAAGGCTGGAGCTTCTGCTTTCCTTGAAAAATTTGGCATTCGTGGCAATTTTTAACCGCTTTATATACTTCTGAAAATAGTGAAGGCCAATAATAGCCTGCCCTTAGTATCTTGTTTGCTGTGGTCTTCCAAAACAAATGACCCCCACAGTCTCCTCTATGAAAGTCTTCTACGACTCTTTGGGCTTCATCCTCTACCAAACAATTTAATAACATCCTGCCAGGGTCTTTCCAAAACAATGCTGAATCGAGAATGCAAAATTTAGCAGCCTTCAATTTCAATGTTCTACTTTTGTTTCTTGGCATTCCAAGAGGTGAAGATAAATGTTGAAGTACATATAAAATATCAGCGTACCATGGGGAAGAAAGAAACATTTCAGATACCTGAATGGATGGGTTCTCCTCATCTTCATCAGACGTAGCAACAATCAAATTTATGTCTAGGATTTGCAGATTTGTTTCAACCATTAGCTTCGCTAGTCCTTGACCTTTGATCAGCTTGGTGGGTTTAATTTCAACATCGTATTCTAACAATGCAGCAATCCACTTACCCCTTCTCCCTTCTGTATTTTCCTGTACTAAAACATCTTTAACTGTTGCGTTAGGAACATAAGCTAGAATATGAGAATGCAATATGTACACACGGAAATCCTTCAAGGCCTTAACAAGCGCCAATGCTTGCTTCTCGATGATGTTATATTTCAATGCTCCATCTCTAATTATGAGACTGAAAAATGCAATGGGCTTTTCTACACCTTCTCTCTTCTGCATTAGCACAGCTGCCAAAGTGTGCTCAGAAGCAAATGAAAATAAAATAAAGTCTTGAGTGTAGTCGGGGCTGATCGAAATGGGAGCTGTAGAAAGAGCTAACTTCACTAGATTAAATGATTTAACCGCCTCTTTGGTCCACTTTACCTGGCTGTCCTTTTTGAGCATGCTTGTGATCTCTCTTAGATTCCCTGCTAGATTTGGAATAAAACGACGTAGAAAATTCAGTTTACCATTGAAAGACTGAATTTCTTTCTTGTTTCGGGGTTGTTCAATTTGTTGAATGGCTTCAACACGTGCTGGATCAATACAGATGTCGTTTTTAGATATGATGTGACCAAGAAGCTTGCCCTCGTCCATGGCAAAAAGACTCTTTTTCGGATTCAATGATATGCCATACTTTCTACACTTTTGGAAAACAATTTTCAAATGATACAAATGTTCCTCATCTGAATTTGAAAATACGGTCAAGTCATCAAGATAAACAACTAAAAACACATCTTTCTCATTGGCGAAAGCCACGTCCATTGCACGCTGAAATGTTCCCCATGGAGTGGTGAATGCGGTCTTGTCACGGTCATCTTCATGCACTAAAATCTGATTGTAACCTGAATAACCATCGAGTAGTGACATCCTTGATGCTCCAACTACTCGCTGCAATATATGATCCATTTTGGGCAGCGGATAATTGTCTTTTAAGGATACATTATTCAAATTTCGGAAATCAATGCATAAACGGATCTCACCTGTCTTCTTTCTTATGGGCACCGAGTTTGATATCCAATCTGAAAATCGAATAGGCACAATGATTCCTGACTTATACAATCTGTTTACCTCTTTCTCAATTGATGGCAGCAATTTGGGATTGATTCTCCTCAACTTTTGACGAAAAGGCTTCTGATTTGTCTTGATAGGAATAGTATGCTGGATGATATTTGTATCATATGTTTTCAGATCTGAATAATCACATGCAAATACATCAGAGAATAAAGACAAAAATTTCATATATTCAACTTTTACCTTTGGTGATAATGACCTTGATAACTTAACCATTCTGGGATTTTCAGCTGTCCCAATGTTCACTTCTTCAACACCCTTTTCAGTTGGTCTCAATGTCGGTTTGCGAGCCACATCATCTTGGTCAAACAGCTCCTCTAAAGGAATCAAACCTTTAGGAATAATATTGTCCTTAAGTTTCCACACATCCATTTGATTTACTTGTATGTTGTCATCACCATCATCATTTTCAGTATCTATTGAGGAATCTTTGAACTTACCCTTATTTTGTAGAAACTCATTAATCTCTTCATCATCATGAAAAACTTGCCAACATCGTTGATTATTTGGGACGGTGGGATGATACTTCACATAAATCTCAAATTTGTTGCTAGAGTTCATTGGAATTTTCAAATTGCTTGTTGCCTTAGCAAGTCCATCTGCAACACCATTTTGTAGGCGAGGCACACATGTCAAGGTATAATCAGAAAACAACTTCAAAATGTCTAAGACTGCATTACAATATGCCCTCTTGCGAGGGTGTTTGGCCTGAAACTCACCCTTTACTTGCTTGATCACCAGCTCAGAATCCCCATAGACCACAATCTTCTTAGCTTTTAGTTTAAGAATCTTTAGGCCAACGATGAGAGCCTCATATTCTACCTCATTATTTGAACAATCAAATGCTAGTTTATAAGAACACACTCTCACCTTGCTTGGAACTTTATCTTGAGCAGAAAAAGGACTTCGAATCCACACACCAATACCGGCACCATCACTACCTACTACGCCATCAAAATCCATGGTCCAAAGACCATCTTCATCCTCCTCCAAGTGCTGAAATTGTACTGCCTCTGATTTTTCTATTTCTTGCCCCTTTTCTTCAGTTGTTTGCTCCATGATAGCTCGCTTTTCTCCTCTTTCCTTTTGTAGTACTTCTCTGAAATTCTCGGTGATCTCTGGCATATCTTCTGCTTGAACTAACTGACTATATATATCATTAAAACTATCGGCAAATAAAACAAATGACTCTAAATCAGTATGTACATAATTTACAGGATGATTGATTGGATTTTCTTTACTAGTTATCATATATTTCATCTTTTTCTCATGATATAGCTTTCTCATTTGACCGAAGCCTGGAATTGTGGCATAAGAGAAGTCTAACTGCAAAGTACCCTTCAAATTTGCTCCCAAATATCTCGAAAGTAGCATACCAAACCGTGGAGGAATGTCTGCCACAACCACATCCATCAAGACATTTTTCGACGGTATTTGATCTAAGCTAACAACCAGATCTTTGATGAGCCTGATACATCTCACGTGGCTGGAATCAAATGAATATAAATCATGATATTTTCTGGTAATGTCTAATCCCAGCTTCTCCATGATTGCCTTTGGCATCAAATTGTGTGAAGCACCCGAATCGAACATGGCATTATGCAAGACATATTCATGCAATCTCAAATTGATATAAAAGGGAGGAACATCACTCTCAGGGGAGTGACCATCCAGTGCTGGTCCAAAGATCAATTCAGGCTGATCATCTTCAACGTTCACTGTGTCAAGCATGGGATCAAAGTTCAGAATTTTGGAAACTTGACCTCGGTAACTGCTGTTTTTCATGATTTCAGTCAAGGGAATAGATATTTTTAATTTGGAAATTTCATTCTCCAAACTAAATGCTGAAACTTTGTCGACTTCTTTGACCGAAATCTCTCTTCTATCTTTGATTATAGCTGCCTTATTTGTCTTTTCTGCTACTGATATCTTGTTGGTTGTGGGATCAATTGTCTCTTTTCCTTTCTTCGGCGGTGTCGGTGAATCCATCTTTTGTGCTGTAGATTCTTTCCTTTTCTGAATGGGATTGATAGGTACATCTTGATTCCTCAATGAATATTGCTTTTGTTGAGTGCACAAGGCATTCAAATATCCTCTTTGGTAATCATCTAAATCTGCATCATTAGCCAAAATAAAATCTTCGTCTTGCTGGGCGCCTGAACTTTCTCCATACTCATCTTCTTCGGTGATGTAAATGGGCAGATCATCAGGAGTAAAGAAGTGATTTTGGTCTCCTGCTACATCAACATCTTCATCCGAATCTTGAGTTACAAAATTCTGCAAAAGAGGAGTTTTGATTGGTTGTTGGGCTGCCGGCTCTTGTACTCTTGGTTCACGCTACTTGATTCTGTACTGAGGTTGCTGCTGGCCACGGTAATTTGGATTACAAATCTACTATTCTGATTTGTCAAGGTTGAGTCTTTTGAACATCTCGTGAAGCCAAGGTGGTTCTGATGATGTAGATTCTTCCTTTATAGTCACTCTTTTCTCTGCCTTCAAACGTACTCTCTTGTCATTCAGATTTGCCTCAACATTGACAACGATCTTTTGCATATCTTCTAAAGTAGGTGGATCTCTATCCCGTAATGAGTAAGCCATCTCTGGATCAAAGCCATCCGGGAATTTAAGAAGAGCTGATTTTCTAGATGGTCTTAAATCATCAGCGATAGCATTATAAACTGTATTGAACCTAATAATATAATCTTGGACAGACTCACCGGGATTTCGCTTGATATTATTGTACTCGGCATTAATCTGGAGCGGATCCTTTCTAAGTTCCCAACGATCAAGAAACTGATTCTAAAGCTCCGCCAAGGTAGGTATACTTCTGGCTCCCAAACCTCTGAACCATTTTCTTACTTCTCCTCCAAATGTTTGCACAAACAATCGCATAGTTACATCTTCATCATCAATTTCATATAAATCATAAAAAGTTGTCATTTTGTCTATGTGCTGCTGAGCGGGAACACTTTGAGGAGTGCCATCAAATAAAGGAATTTTGCTTTGGTAATCCACTGGCATATCATGCAATTGTTGAGGTAAAGCAAGAGGTGCAAAGCGAGCAGCCATTGCTCTTGGTGGATTTGCTCTCGGTGTTGTTGGCGGAGTGGATGCAGCTACTGTATGGGGAGTATGCGGAGGTGTATGCGGAGGAGAAGCAATATGAGATGAAGAAGGGGAATTAGCTGTAGATTCGAAATAGGTAATTATAGGCTGCAAAGGAATGGTAGGAATGAAAGGCGCTTCAGTAGGAATTCTTGAGGTAGATGCTGTAACTCAGAAAGATTGGCTGCTTGGATGGTGGTCTGAAAGTGTCTCAAGATAAAATTGTCAATTAATTTATTATGCCTTTCAAATTCAAGAGCTACAGCGAAGTCAGGATTTGGAACAATAGAATCAAGAGCGTTTTCGGACTTAGTGTTAAACAATGACAATTCAAACCTTGCGTCAAAAGGAATGTCTTCAAGGTATTCAATAAGTGCGGGACATGAATGAGATTTAACCAATGGAGTCACCGAGCTTTCTTGACGGAGGAATTTTCGAATCAGATTTGGATTTTCATAAATGGGAGGTGGATTCGGATCTGGATTAGCTCTTGTATGTCTTTTCGAAGCCAGTGTATTTATCACGAGATCAAAAGAATGAAGGTAATTCAGCCAATCGTTTATTAGACTCAATCATCCAAAGGTCTAAAACGATCAAAGGTACTGGGGTGATCTGCAAGTCAAAGTTTTGCAAGCTAATCGGAGATCGACTGAAGCAGCATTTATCTACTTACGCTTATGCATAGCATGAGCGTTTCGAAAGCTACCTGGCGTGACTTCAAACTCCAGCTAAGACTTGTGAAACAAACTCATCAACAAGCAAACCATTTGAGATTTCTTCCCCAGTATGGTCGCCACTATGTTAGCGCTCAAATCCGCCTTAGGCTGAAATAAGGCAAGACT
>APFE030351011.1:31798-44392 GCA_000404065.3 Pinus taeda
TTGATGATTTTTTCTATTTCATTCTTTTGGGTGAACGGATATCTGTATGGGCACACATTTGGGGGTTGGGCCCCTGGAACCAAGGTGATGCTATGATCATGTTCTCCTCGAGAGGGTGGAAGCCCTTGAGGCTTGTCAAAGACTGGCAAATGGTTATTTAAAATCTGTTGCATCTCAGGATGAAGTGGCGACGGCTTGGTTTCGACTACCTGGATAGCATTAAATTGAGCTACAACTCCATGATTGCCCTTTTTTAACAATTTTTCCATCCTATGGGAGCTGATGATAGAGGGGGCTCCCGCCTGGAGTTCACGGAGGGTATGTGTGTGGTTGTTCTACTTAAAACTCATATACAACTCCTGGAAATCCAGTGTGATTGGCCCAAGAGTGCGGAGCTAGTCAGTGCCGAGGACAATGTCACAACCCCCCATGTGTATGGCAAACATGTGGGTTTTCAACTGATAATCCCCCATTTGAAGTTTGACATTTTCACAACGGCCTTCACATTTCATTGTGCCTCCATCTGCAATTTGAACTTGGAAGTTAGAAATTGCTCGTACAAAGCAATGCACCGTTTCTGCGACTTTTTGGTGGATGAAATTATGTGTACTTCCACTATCAATCAAGACAACTACTGGGCGATGCTTAATAAACCCTCTGATTTTGAGCGTTTGAGGGGAAGAAATCCCTGCCAAGGCATGCAACCAAATAACTAGTTCGTCAGAGACATTGTCCTATTGGTTTTCGTCCTCTAGCGGCTCATGTTCCTCGAGTGGTGGATCTTCCTCTGTTGAGCTATAGTCAGTGGCATCTATTTGAAAGAATTTGGGCTCCTTACATTTATGACCTGGGGAGTATTTTTCATCACAGTAGTAACATAGTCCTTGCTTCCTTCTTTCGGCCATTTCCGCAGGGGACACCTTTTGGACCTTAAGTGTTTGAGTCGTGTTTTGAGCCTGTGGGGGACAACCTTTAGCGGGGAAATTTGGGCGACTTTATTGGGCTGCTAATGCACGTTCCACCTTACGAGCTACCTGGCAAGCCTCCGTCCACGTGGGAGGGTGGTAAAGTAGAACTTGAGCTTTGATGGCTTCTTTAAGACCGCTGATAAAACATTCCGTGTAGAACTCATCTGTGAGACCCTTAGTGCGGAAAGCTAAGCCTTCAAAAGCGGTAATATATTCATCCACTGTACCAGTCTGTCGGAGCTTAGTGAGACAACCCAAATAAGAGTCTTCCTGTTCAAAGCGATCTCGAAGAGCTTTGGTAAATTGGGTCCAAGTCCTAAAAGATCCATTGCAACGCTGATCCCATTCCCACCATTGCCACCGTTCATTGTCGAAGTACATGCTTCCCAACATAAGCTTAGTCCCATCATCTAGGATATGATTCAATTTGAAATACTGCTCCATTTGTGATAGCCATGCGGACGTGTGAGAACCGTCAAATTTATGCATATCCAACTTGGGAGGTCGCTGACTGGGTTGTGGATGGGTGTGCTAGACGTGAGGAGAATGGCTAGATTCACTGTAATTGCATTCATTGCCATTATACCCCTCCTCTTGGGATTGCTCCTTGCCCTTTGAGATAAACCCTTTATCTGGATACTTAGTCCACGAAGCTGCTTGTGCATTCCCTCTAGATCTAGTCCGCGAAGCTGAGTTTGGATTTCCTTCATATTTTCTTCGAGTTTGTCCATCCTTTCATTGGCCATCACTTGAGCTCTAGTTGCTACCATACACCGACCTGATGAAAAATTGGGACCACCAAAAAAAAATTTCACAATTAATTGAATGGTACCACCATGCTCAGCTCGTCGTCCTGATTTTAATGGGCTAGATCGCCAATAAGCGCCCCGGAAGATTTTACTCCTCCTTGATCAATACTGCAGTCGCCAAATCCTCAAAATGTCAATACGGCCAAAAGTCCTGTGACAATTATACCCTTGTATAGGAACCCTTCACAACGACTATGGTCTGGTGGATCTGAGAGATCTGAATGGCGGATCGGGTAGCGCGGGACGGCTAAACTGACTGCTTCTGCAGATCTGATGACTCTAATAGATCGGAATGGCTGATTGGGACCGATGTCTGCTACTGCTGCACTCCTTTGCTCAAGCAGATCTGGAAGAGATGATGATTGAAAAAAGGGAACTAAGGCCTTGAGGAGTGTCAGGTACTACAGATCGCAATATACATAAGGGTCTGGCAGTAGTACTTGGCCCAATGTTTCAGGGCTCTAACTAAGGAGGGTCGACCGTACCCTTAGCCGTACCACCCGACTACCCTATCGTACGGGCAAGTAATCTCTCCAAGCGCTATTCTCGGTGTACTGTAGCCGCCAGACGGCCGACGGTTTATCTACGGCGAGGTTTTCAGGGAGCCTATGGGGCTTCTGATATACCCAGAGGGTACGTGGAAGACAGTCTGTGCGCAGTTATGTCTATGCACTACTACTCGAAGGGGTAACCACAGGGGTTACAAGGGAGTCCAACAGACGTGACCACCTCTTGTATTTCCTGCGTGCATGCCTCCCCAAATCCGCAGATTTATGCGCTCAACGACAGATCCCATGGTTTAAAGACGCCGGAACACGTATTGAGCCAAAAAAAAAAAAAAATTGCTACGAAATGGAGATCCCACCAACCCTGGAAAGTGCTCTGATACCACTTGTTATGCTCTTAACCTGCAAATGATACCAAATATAGAATATGCGAAGAAAAGAGACCCAGAACACAAATATGCGAAGAAAGATACCCAGAACACAGAATGCAATGAATTTATTATTCAGAGAGTTAAGTTCACTTGCCTCTTCGAGGGCAACCTCCAAGAGCAAAGCTCGATTACAAAATAAGACACGATACTCTCGTAGCGAGTTTCTATCCTTATATATGACTCATACATGAATACATGACCAATTACCGCTATTACTAACACCTCTATCTTATACTACGCCATTTCAACTAACTGTGGTTCCGTAATTAATTGCGGATTAACCACTTACAATTATTAATATGGGCTTTATTGACTCTTGATTATGACGTGGTCCCATTACATAGATAAGGGGGTTAGGGTGGGACCCTAACAAAGTCAGTATGTACATAATTTACAGGATGATTGATCGGCTTCTCTTTATTAGTTATCATATATTTCATCTTTTGCTCTCGATATAGCTTTCTCATTTGACCGAAGACTGGAATTGTGGCATAAGAGAAGTCTAATTGTAGAGTACCCTTCAACTTAGCTCCCCAAGATCTCGAAAGTAGCATACCAAAACGTGGAGGAATGTCTGCCACAACCACATCCATCAAGACATTTTTCGCCAGGATTTGGTCTAAGCTAACAACCAAATCTTTGATGAGCCCAATACATCTCACACGGCTGGAATCAAATGAATACAAATCATGAAATTTATGGCAATGTCTAACCCCAGCTTCTCCATGATTTCCTTTGGCATCAAATTGTGTGAAGCACCTGAATCGAACATGGCATTATGCAAGACATATTCATGCAATCTCAAACTGATATAAAAGGGAGGAACATCACTCTCAGGGGACTGACCATCCAATGCTGGCCCAAATATCAATTCGAGCTGATCATCTTCAACATTCACCGTGTCAAGCATGGGATCAAAGTTCATAATTTTGGAGACTTGACCTCGGTAGCTGTTGTTTTTCATGATTTCAGTCAAAGGAATAGATATTTTTAATTTGGAAATTTCATTTTCCAAACTAAATGTTGAAATTTTGTCAACTTCTTTGACCAGAATCTCTCTCCTATATTTGATTATAGCTGCCTGATTTGTCTTTTCTGCTGCTGATATTTTACTAGTTGTGGGATCAATTGTCTCTTTTCCTTTCTTCGGCGGTATCGGTGAATCCATCTTTGGTGCTGTGGCTTCCTTTCTTTTCTGAATGGGATTGATAGGCACATCTCGGTTCCTCAATGAATACTGCTTCTGTTGAGTGGATAAGGCATTCAAATTTCCTCTTTGGTAATCATCTAAATCTGCATCATTAGCCAAGATAAAATCATCGTCTTGCTGGCCGCCTGAACTTTCAAATTCAAGAGCTGCAGCGAAGTCAGGATTTGGAACAATAGAATCGAGAGCATTTTAGGACCTAGTCTTGAACAATGACAATTCAAACCTTGCGTCGAAAGGAATTTCTTCAAGGTATTCAAAAAGTGCAGGACATGAATGAGAGTTAACCAAGGGAGTCGCCGAGCTTTCTTGACGGAGGATTTTTCGAATCAAATTTGGATTTTCATAAATAGGAGGTGGATTCGGATCTGGATTAGCTCTTGTATGTCTTTTTGAAGCTAGTGTATTTATCAGGGGATCAAAAGAATGAAATTAATTCAGCCAATCGTTTATTAGAATCAATCATCCAAAGGTCTAGAACGATCAAAGGTACTGGGGTGATCTGCAAGTCAAAGTTTCGCAAGCTAACTGGAGATCGAATGAAGAAGCATTTATCTACTTTCGCTTATGCATAGCAAGAGCATTTCGAAAGCTACCTGGCGTGACTTTAGACTCCGTCTAAGACTTGTGAAACAAAATAATCAACAAGCAAACCATTTGAGATTTCTTCCCCAGTGGATTCGCCACTATGTTAGCGCTCAAATCTGCCTTAGGCTGAAATAAGGCAAGACTCAAGGCCACATCAAACCACGCTCAGCCTCGTAGCTAGTCCTACGAGGACAGGAGAGGGCTCTCTCCGGGTCAAACTCGGAAAAAGGTAATCAAGAAGGATCGAGATGACCGAATTGATGAATGATTTTAGGCTAGGTATTAAGTACAAAGAGTTTAGGATTGATTTTTTATGATTTTGTTGAAATCAAGGGAAAGGCAATTTTGGGTGCGAGGATGAGGCACAGTTTTTGCAGAGGTCCGCTTGGAGCAAGATAGGCAATTGTTTTTATGCCTTAAAGTGAGTAAGATGGATAGATCAGACCGGTGAGAGGCTAAGGAGAGCAAGGCATCTCAAGGATTCTCCTTAAACTGAAGAAAACATAGAATATTAAACAAATTTAAAGGCAGAGCATAGCAATTTCATGGATTCTACCTTAACACTTCATTTGCTTAATAAGAGAAGATTAAATAGAGATAATGATTCACATACACAACTTAAAAATACTGAGAGAAAAACACCATCAAGACATAAAGCCACATGGATCCCAAGTAGTGCTGCAAAACCCTGGTCTTCCTTTGCCAAAAATGCTGGTAAAATATGTACAATATAGTCTCAAAACTATCCCAAGAGTCCAACCTCTACTACTGAATGAAAAATTACATATATAGACCAATCCAAACCATTTCCTAACCTCTAGGGGTTGAGCTCCTCCTTCTAGGAGCTGTTTCAACCAATTCTAAACTGAGCACTACAAACTAGGCTCAAAACAACTTGCCTCTATAAACTTGGAAACCAATTCATTCATTAATTTTTTGCCATTTTATGAATGAATCTTCTAGAAAAGGTAAAAAGAGCCATGTCAATCATGAAATTACATTAGTTACATCAAATAGGGTGAAAAATCCCATGAAAAGTCAAGACTGGTCAAAAGCTACGTTGTCCTGAGCTGAAAGTGCAAAACTGGCCAATTTCCCCAACGCGTAGCGCGCCATTTCTCTACGCGTAGCGCGCCTTTCAGGCCAATTTTGAGGCACTTCCCGGCATCCAAATGAGGCAAAAGTGGGCTTGTTGGAAAGGTCTAGATGTCTACTTTCCAACAACATCAATGGGTATAGTGGTTGCCTTTAGCTGAATGGTGGTATAATACTAACTATCATGAAGCAACAAAAATGATGCCATTTGAGGAAGTGTATGGCCAACTCCCACCTTCACCAACTTCTTATATCCCAACATCTTCTAAAGTAGAGGTAGTTGATCGACTCTTGCAAAATCGTTCCTCCATGATCGCTCATCTCAAAGATAATCTACATCAAGCTAAGAATAGAATGAAGCAACAGGTTGACCAACATCGTTCAGAGAGGTCATTTCAAGTAGGTGACCTGGTGTTTCTATGACTCCAACCTTATATGCAAACCTCTCTTAAAGAAAAGGACTACCAGAAACTAGCACCAAAATTTTATGGGCTTTATCAAGTACTTTAGTGTATAAGAGTAGTTGCTTACAAATTAGCCCTGCCGATTACTTCAAAAATCCACATAGTCTTCCATGTATCCTACCTCAAGAAAGTTGTGGGGAACAATTGTAGGGTTCAAACAAGTCTATGGGAATTGGATGAGGAAGGTTCAATTTGGCTCCGACCTGAACAAGTCCTCAATACTCACAAAAGACATCTTTGTGGCCACAAGATCAAGCAAGTCCTCATCAAGTGGAAAGACGCCTTTCTAGAAAATGCGACATGGGAGCCAACCACTATTCTTCAGCAGTTTTTGCAGGATTTAGCCTTGATGTCAAGGTTGCTTTTGATGGGAGAGGGCATGTTAGGGTCCAACCATAACCCCTTTATCTATGTAATAAGCCACAACCATAACCCCTTTATCTATGTAATAAGCCTAAGGGGCCTAGTCAGATTCATAATTAGTTAGTTGATTCAATAAAGCCCATAAACAACTATCTGCATTAATAATAATTATAAGTGGTTGATTCACATTGTTTTTTCCCATGGAAAAATTATAGTTTTCATTGATATTTGAAAATTACATGCTGAAGATGTTGATAGAATATGTAGTAATAGTGGTCACAAGCCGTAATATGTAACTTCCTTGTCCAAAAATGAGTCGATCCCATGTATGGGAGACTAACTTGATAAATACATATGATAAGTTTAGAACTATATAGACATAATATGTACTACAAATAAATAGTTACATAAAAAATATATCTAAAAAATAACATGAAATCAGGGCTTATGGATCCTATCTTACTGCCCATCCATGTATGGCCGGTGGTAGTAACTATATATTTCTTGGCCCTATTGTTCTCTGATCAATCAGACCCCCTTGGTTGGAGCGAGGCTTCTTTGGATAGTTGATCAGAAATTTTGTTTTGCTCCCTGTATATATGATGACAAGAAATATAGTCAAATTGTGATATCATCCTCAATGCATCATCCAAAATATGTCGGAGTGTGTGTGTGTGTGTGACATGCATATTGTTGATTAAACCATTTTATGATAATTTGTGAGTCACCAAAAATTTGTAAACGACGACATCCTTTTACAAGTGCAAAGTATAATAAGTGATGAAGGGAAATGAGTTCTGCAAAGTTGTTTGTCCCTCTTCCCAGCCCCATCTAGATCTTATAGTAATGGGTATTTGTGATATGCAAAAGGATACCTCCACCGCAACCATGATGCTGCGTCGATCCATAAAAATATGCCCATGGAGTAGCATGGTCAATAATTTCTGCAATGATGATGCAGGCAGAAGGTTCACGGGCATCCTCCTGGATTCATTGAAATATGGTAATGAGATGTGCAGTGGCTAGTGCCCAATGGGGAACAATGTTTGTAAATACAATTTTGTTCCTTTGAATCTAGATACACCAAAAAATCAATACTGGGAGGTTACGTATTTATGTGAGTGTGCACTAGTCCACCATCGATGCTAGGCCTCCCTGATATCCATCCCTTCCCAATTATCCTGTAAATGAAGGTGTGATGTAACTTCAATCCAGATAGAGATAGTAATAGGGAAATTAAGGAATAGATGATCAATAGTTTTCATTTCCAGTTTCCATTTCGTATTTGCATAAAACACACCAAGATGAGCCATGAAAGGTGTGCTTTTGTAAATTATCCCCAGTAGGGATATTATTCCGAAGAATGCACCACATGAGTAGTTTGGCCCAGGGAGATGCCTTTAGTTTCTAGAGAGTAGTCGACCACCAATAAGATGCAAATGGTTTGTGATCTGCGTATATATCCATATATATATATATATATCTGTGTGTATCCAAATTTAGGGGTGTATTTTCCATTAGGTGAGAATGCCCAAATAAGCTCATCGTCCCCATCAGTTACCCTTACATGTGATTCCATCAGTGAAGAAGGGTATGTGTGCCAATTGGCCTGCCAGATGGGAGAGATGCCCATTGTATGAATTGATTTCCAAGTTTGTATATAGATGTTAGTGTTTTTCAGATCTGCAATATGTGCCAAGGTAGTGAAGCTTATGATTGAGAGGTGGTGAATTAGCTCCTGGGGAAGTTGAAGTGCGTTCCCACATCCTATGAATGGGTCTAGCCCAATACAAACTTGATTGCCATTGCCTATATTCCATTTCATTCCATCCCTGATATATTCCAGTGTGTTTAGGACCACCCTCCATACCATTTATATATTTTCTCTATCCCAAGTTGGGAGTCTGATCTAGTCAAGAATATGGAGTGGGAATACATACTTTTGAGTGACAAAATCAAACCAAAGGTTTCTCGAGGTGAGTACATTCTCGCCCAATTTTGCAGCTAGGGCACTAGCAAATATTTCTAGTCTTTTCATACCCCATCCCCCCCATTTTTTGGGTAGTGCAATCTTATCCCAGCTAGCCCAAGCAAATATGTGCCCTTCATGTTTGACCCTCCAAATGAATCTACGACACAACTATTGGATTCTGCTAATAATGCCTTTTGGTATCCAAGCAAGCGGCATCCAATATACTGGAGTAGCTTCCAAGACCAATTTGAAGAGAATAAGCCGACCCACCCTAGAGATCCATCTATGGTGCCATATATTTAGTCTCCTCTCACTTTTAGCCACCAGCCAAACCCAGTCTACAATCTAGTAATTGGTTGGTTTTAACTTAAAACCCAAATATTTTAGGCCATCATCAAATTGCAAAGAAGTGAATGGGAATTGTTGCAGTGTAGAGTGTATCTTGTAGGGTGAGCATCCAGTAACATATATAGTGGACTTTTGATGGTTTTACTCCATATCAGTGGCGAAACAAAAGGATTGAAAAGTAGCAACGAAAGCAGTGGTATCCCCCAATGATCCATTCAAAAAGATGAGAATATCATCAACAAATAATAGATGGGTGAGAATACAATTGTTTATAGTCTTGATGCCTAACTATCTGCCCTGTCTTTTGTCCTCAATAATGAGGTGACTTAGTCCCTCCATGATCAGTAAGAAGAGAATAGGTGAGAGTGGGCATCCTTTTCAGAGGCCTCTCTCCACACGAAAGAAAGATGATGTTGAGCCATTGATCAGGACAATGTAAGAAACATTAGATATACAACACATAATTCATTTAATGAAAGGTAGAGGGAAGCCAAGATATGTCAATAACATCTGAATATAGAGCCAACTGGTATGGTCAAAGGCTTTAGTCAGATCGATCTTAAGGACCGTACCTTTAAGTTTCCTAGTTTTGATGGAGTGAAGGGCCTCCTGAGTTATTCCCACAGCTTCATGTATTTGTCGATGATCAAGAAATGCAAATTGCTCCGGGAATATGTGCTCAGATAATATGGGTTTGAGATGATTAGCAATAATTTTAGAGATGATCTTATAGATACAGTTGCATAGAGATATAGGCCTGAAGTCATTGAAATATTATGGGTCATCAGTGTTGGGAATAAGTGCAATGGAGGTAAAGTTGAAGGCATCATACATTCTCCCCCTCCTCCAGCATTCCTCAATGACATGTAGGAGCTCGTTCCCAAGGATATCCAAAAAAGAAAGATAAAATTCAATCGACTAGCCATCAGGTCCAACAATTTTATCCTTCTTGAACCACTTTAGAGTGGCTTTGAATTCCCCCATGGTGACCGGAAAAAGTAGGCCCTCTCCTTCTTCTTGATCCACAAATCTAGGAAAGTGGCTTGCAACCTTAATGATCTTTGTAATATTTACCTTCAGTGGGGCTCTAAATAGTCTACCAAAATGGGAAGTACTAAGAGTAGCCAATTGGTGAAATATCTTTCCCTGTGATCCATCTTCATCCTCCATATGCCATATAGTATTGATAACCCAACACCCATTTTCAAATCGTCTATAAAACTTTGCGTTTTCATCCCTCGCTTGTAACCATAATGAACGATTCTGTAGGCGCCAGGTTTCCTCTCTATCCTTCAAGATTCTATTTTGGTCCACTTCTAGTTTGATGAGTCTTTGTTTTGCCGTTGAGGAGACAAAACCACAACCTTCCTGGTCCCCCATATATTCAACCTCCACTTCCATATCTCTCAGAGTCTTCTCATCTTTGGTCCTTTTTTCCCTTGCCCATTCAATAGATTTATGTTTAAGGGTGAGCATTTCTTTGGAAAATACTTCAAAGACCGATTGTCCATGTGGGGATAAGTGGGTCTTCCAATGCTTTGTAACCATCTGTACATAACCCTTATCCTTGAGCTAGGTGGAATTGAATTTATATGGTGCCTTTGGTTTATGGTCGCCGCTAGTGAATTCAAGGTAGATGGGCAAGTGATCAGACAATCCCCCAAATCCCACCTATTGATGATATAAGGAGATATGATCTAGTAAAGAATCCTTAACCAAAAATATATCTAGCCTCTTGGCTAGTGCAGCATCTCTAGTCATTTGTTTTGCTAGGTGGGTTGCAAGCGGGACATAAGAATATCAAATAGATGATGGACCTCTGATAGAGACTGGAGCACCTCCAATAGAGAGTCACATTGCTCATTATGACCCCATGATTTAGCAGGACCAATAGAGAAATTGAGATCACCCCCAATGATAATATTATCAACTTGCATGTAGGAATGATTAAATAGTTTGTGCCAGAATGGTGCCCTATTGATGTAGGGTCCATATACATTGATGAGTCTCAGCTCCCTCCCAAATTTTGAATAATAAATGTTAGCCCCAATGGTTCCTTCCCCGCTCCGGGAATTCAAAAATTTTACAGACATGGGATTGAAGCCCATTACCATCCCACTAGATCGCCCACAAACGTCCAAGACATGAAAGTCCCATCCTGGGATAATAACCTCAAGAATGAAGGTGATCAATGCTTAGGGTGTGAGATTTTCCTGAAGAAAAATAATATTGACCAATTCCGCGTCTAACAATAGATGAAAAGCTAGTTTCTTAGCAGAACTAGCCAGGCCACGACAATTAAAGGAGAACCACTTCATGGAGAACTAGGCACAAGTGAGATCAATGCTCTAATGACCTTTTCAATGGGGGGTTGGTAGCCATGAGCCACATCCAGTCTGCTTGGTATATGGACTTTGACATATTGGAATGTCATCCCCTAGCAGATCTAGTGGGTGGGGCGAGGGGGATGATGCCAATACCACATCCATCCCCTGGAGATAGGCAAACCAGTCAACAAGGATTGTAGTGATGACTCCAACTGGATTTAGAGGAGGGGTCAACAAAGGTTATCGTATCTGAAGGCCCCGGGATGGATGGGAGAGTAGGGGAGAAAGTAGGTGCAATAGGAGCCAGCGAGAATAATACTGAGGGGGGGACAAATAATAGGTGTAGAAGTGAAAAGAGATACACATGGAATGCAAATAGATGATATATCAAAAGGTAGAGAGGGTGTTGAGGAAAATGTACTTGCAATAGAGGCAACTGCCATCGCAGCCGCACGAGATCTAGTTATATGTGGGGATGGGGGGCGAACATGCGAGTGCCACAAACCACTGGCGTATCCTCCGCTGGACGCTCCTTAGTCTGTGCAGTTCTCTTGCCTCATGGATCAGCTACGGGAGTAGCATCATCTTGTTCAAGCCAGGCCACCAAAGTAGAACTGGAAGCCAGTAGTGGACAATCTTTGTATAGATGCCCAATCTTATGGCACCTCCGACAGTGATAGGGCGCACCTTCATAATCTAAAATCTGAACCCTACAAGTATTCCTCCAGTGCAGTTGCATGTTCTCCTCCAGTCCTTCCCTGGTGTCTAGGTGGACCAATATTCTGGCTATAGACATGTTCCCTATGATTATATATGATTTATCATAGTCCACATATCGACCCAGAGCGTTCCCAATTCTCGCAAAATTTCTTCTAACTAGAAGTGGAGAGGTAGCCCAGAAGACGCACCCATATAGGGCCAACCCCTAGTTTTTCATGCTTAGGATCAAAGAGTGGACTCCAACGCTTGAGAAAAACCAGTTCCATTTCAATATGTTAGTGCTTAGATAAAACCCAGGGGATGAACTCAAGGCGTTGAAATTGTAGTGCAAACCATCCGCAAGAGAGGGTCATCACAAATGGTAATTCATTGAGTACCTATATGGTAATCTCCAATATCTATTAATACAATCGCGCAGCCAAGTATGCCTTACCTCTGACCTGACCCACCAAGACATGGTTCGATGTATCAAGAACGTCGCCTATCTAAAGGTCATCACCAAATGTCAGCGAAATCTTCTTCGAGCCAGCCTTAACTTCCTTGTAACGCTTTGTCAGTTGTCTCGACCTACTTGGGGTAGGGATATCAGGTGGAACAAGGGTTGGGACAGTTCCAGTACCCAATTGTGGCCCCCCAGTCAAGCCTGGGTGGGGTGGTGTTCGCGAAATAACTAGAGGTGGGCAAATTGGAAATCAATGGGTAAGGTGTGGATGATGAGGGGATGGAGGGTGGGTGAGTGTATTGTACTTGCGCTTGGTAGGGTAGAGTGTGGGATGTCCTAGGGAAATTTATGGCA
>APFE030351011.1:48928-70165 GCA_000404065.3 Pinus taeda
CTAACTCTATACCTAACTCTATACTAGACCAAGTTGAACTTAACTATTTCCTATGTGTCGGAATATCCTAACACTGAGATGCATCAGAAGTAGTTTCCATTAAGGATAATGCATGATGGAAGTGTGTTGGACATATAGAACAAAAACACAACCATAAATGAACAAATTTACCACGAACCAAGCATTTCATGGTCATGTCATGAGCATAACATTAAAGATAAGTATGCATATAAATGTAAGCAAAAAAAACATAAATAAACAAGTAAAGAGTAGGAGTTAACATTCATTCATATTACTCTATTATAATGACATAACAATAGTTATATTAGATAAACTATACATAATAGAGAATCCTTAACATATTATGATATGGCATTCATTGCTTTAGGTCAAACACGCATACATCAAGCACTATAATATTTTAACTAGTAGCTGAAATGACTCAACTATAGGGAAAATTCTCTTTATATTAACATTAAACACACCCACCCACCCACACCCACACTCAAACACTATCTAAGGTGGTGGTAGAATGTCTTTAGATTATTCAAAATATTGACAATGGTTCTTCACTCATGCTCAAGTTTCTTCCTTTTACTCAAGGGTTAGTGAATCACTAAACTTGCACACACATCCATCTATCTTCCATTATCCATAAACTAGAGCTATGCATACATTTTGTTCATATAAAAGTTTTTCAAAAAATACAAGATCTTTGCGCATATTATAACACTTATAATTATGCGCATAGTTAATAAAACCTTACATGAATTACTCCAATAAAAGAGATTTAATTAATTACTTTATAGTATTATGTTGTACATTTAAGTTTAAATTACTTGTCGATGTGTGCCTTGATATACATTTTCCTTGACATATCTTAGTTTAAAATGTTATCAACCACTCTACCTTCACAAATACTCAAAAATAGTTGGAAGAAGAAAATGAGCTTGTTTTCCATCCTAGGGATATGCTATTAGATTTAATGGATAAAGGTTCGTAGTTGGTGAAGTTATAAAATAGCATGCAAAATCCACATATCAAAGGAAAAATTGGAATACTTTATTTAAAGACACACCAAATATTACCGTTAGAAAATTCTTAATGGACTAGTGGGTGATTATTGAAATCATCACATCAATTTCATTATAATCAAATGGGTGAAGATAGCCTCCAGGGTGTAATGCAACATTAGGTACACTTCGATCTCAATGGAATGGGTTTATTCAATATCCACTTCAATGACAGAAATAACATGGAGATTGTTATCACTAACAAATAGTTGTTCATTTCTAATTTTTTGGAAGTTAAGTGTTAAGTTCAAGGGGAATCTATTATGATAAATTCATCACTTACTTCAAATTAAATGTTAAGTTTGAGGGTATCTATAATGATAATTTGTCCAGACTTGCATTCAACCTAATCCTTTTTTTGGCATGCCAATTGATGGGGTAAGCTACAATAATGATAGAATCCAAGTTGATGGATTAATTGTCAGGCCAGGAGTAACTCCAGAAAACTAATTCGTTTATTCATTTAGCCAGCTATCTATTATATACATGAATGTGATTGTTCAGTTCATCTTCTCGATGACTGTTCACATTCAATTCCCCCAATCACTGAGGATTAGGTGTCAACATTAATAACCCAATAAACTCAGGAGTAAATCAATTTCAAGATTTTATTGTGTAATATATGGTAAGCATTTGAAACAATTTTGAAATTAGATGCCCTAGGTTTGTACAAAAAAGACATCGGTGTTGTGAGTGTCAATGTTGAAAAGAAAATAGAGAATAACAAGTTTAGATATTATACAATCCTAAAATATGCTTAATCCATGAAAAGTATGGGATTATACTACAAGTATATTATGTTTAGATGTACCATTTGACATGGAAAAAGCCACTTAAGAACAAAATAAAATAAAATAGATATGATGAAGGATGATACAAATTATAAGCGAGAGAGGGGAACCATTTTATTGAGATTGACTTATAACAAGGCAATGAAACCCTACCTAACTAAGTTATCCATCCCAAAATTTTATAGAACTTTAGCTAACTTCAATAACCACCTAAAATTAGAATGCAAAACCAAAATATACAAACCAAGTAGTGGAAGTATTAAATAGGACACTATAATAACCTAGTGAGCCAAAATGGAGCGACCCTTATAACCAATTAGACCTATAAATATGCATGAGAGAGAGAGAAAATCTTAATACCTAAAGAACAATAGTTTCATATAACTAACTACAATATCCTTAATACATATTACGCTATATGGCCATGAGCTATTTATGTTTACAAGCTTAAATGATTTCATATGATATATTTGTCAAAATAATGCTTTAATATAATAAGGACATAGTGAATTAATTAGTTGCATAATTCAGAAGTTGAAGTTTTTTCATTATTATTGTTATAAGTAGAGGTTTCTACCCTCTCATATGTATCTCTCTTGTCATTATATCAATACAGCCAACAAGTTTATGGTATTTATTGGAGACATCATCTTTTATTCCTCAAATTTGCAGGTGTAAGACACCCATGGGTGTGCATATGCTCTAATTTTTCCTATCCTTTATCTCTTATTTATTGTTTGTATTTTAATTTTTTCTACAGTTGCAATAATTGTCTTATTTTGGGTTTTCAAACACCACAAGTTGGTATCATATCTTCAACCAATTTTTGAGACCTTGTTATGTTATTTAAAAAAATAAACAATAAATGAAAAATAAATTGTTGAGGACTATATCAATTATGTGACTAAGGAAGAGTTAAGGGAATCTTCATCAAGTTTGTAGAAGAAATGAGGTACTTGATGCAAGGAAAATTCCCAACATGCCATGGTTTTTATTCCATGACCAAATATTTCATGGGGTATGAGAAGCATCTAAACATTAAATGGAGGACAAAGTTATAACCCACCATATAAATATTACAACAAAGTCGAAGTTAACATACATTGTGCAAAACATTCACATTCAAATTAAAAACACCTAGAATGTGGAGTAAAAACATATGACAATTTGTTTTATGAATGACCATTTTAATTCATAAATGACTTATACTGTGGATGGAAATCTACATACTCGACAAACTGTGTTGCAAGCCTCTCTATATTCAAAAGTATAAGGTCTAATATTCCAGGACATGTTACACACATGAAAACATCCATGTTGCACCCCTATTGGTATGTTTTAAGGCCCCTAATGCTCCTATATTAAGGCCCTAATATTCATTCATTATTAGTTTATTATTTATGTTAGGTTGGATTAGTGGTAGATTACATCATGCTCACTTTATCTCCTATTTATAATAAAGGAGATTCATTTGTATAGAAATTTTTTCTTGTGCATTGGGTTCATTCTAAAGGAAGTTTCCCTTCAATTTGGATCCTTATTCATTGACTTTTTATCATGCCCGAGTCACATAGTTTCTTATTCTTTCTATTCTTATACCTTGCTGGTACATGAAATTTTTCTCAATGAGTGCCTTGGTGAATATATCTATAAAAATCATTCCAAGCAATAAAGCCACAATTTTATTTATAAGATAAACAAAATACATTTTTCATATTCACAACAAAGTGTGTATTCAACAAGATCTGCCCAAATATAAATGGTGGAAAAATAAAATAACCCTCTTGGCTTATGAGCTAAAAGGAGAAAAAATGAGAAAATAAATACATATGTACATATGAAGTTAAGTGTGATAGTAATCTCTTAACTTCTCTTTGTTGTCTTTCTTTTTCTGCACTTTTTCCCATCCTCACGTGTTTGGAGCAATTCGAACCATTACCAATTCGCTACCCAAAGTATTTAGAGGGGATTATTTGTTTAAGTCCGATATTTAAAAAACAAGGGATCTTTATTTACCCTACATCCCATTTTTTGAAGGAATCTTATTTCTTTGTTGATATAATGTCTAGTTCTCATGTATTTCGGTGTCATTCTACTCATGGGGTTTGGTTCCTTTCTAGGCCTGAGCGTCCTCTGCTACTTGGTTTGGAGGGCCCTCCTTGGTTTCTTCCTATTCTCTTTTTGAGAGGTGGCGATCAAAGGTCTTCCATCCTTTTGATTTGTATGTCTATCCCTTCTTCTTTTTTGGGATCATTTTTTCCTATGGACATATGTTTTGAAAACATCTTGTTTAGTAGTATGTTCGACATATGAGTGTTGTATTTGTTGATTTGGGGTAGCATCAGATGTGCTCTAACCACAAAATTTGGTGGAGAGGTTGGGGCACATGAGATCTCCAATACCCAGAAAGGGATCGGGAAGAATCTAAACAGATCAGGAGATATTAAATTAATTAATATTTTTAATGGAGTCCCTAAGTCTAAACTCAGGGAAAATAAAATATTAATGTGTATTAATATGAATATGTGTTAGAATGGTCCAAAAGACATGGATCAAGCTAGATCTAATCTTAGCCGTTGATTAGGGACTTAATCTCGACCGTTGAGATGTCAACAAGAAAAGTATAAGAGGAGGCTTGAGGGTCACTTGGAGAACACACCAGAGTGATCAGTCATTCTATTCTCTAGAGCGAGATTTGCTAAGAGAGATAGAATCAGTGATCGGAGAGCAGCTGAGGGGCATTGAGTACAGAGAGGCAAAGAGGCAGAGGTAGTCTCGGGAGAGCAGTAGAGCAGCCATAGAGAGAGAGACATAGGAGCAACCAGTGCTCATGCAAGGCCACGCAGAGACAACGAAGTGCTACCCAGAGCACTAGAGAGGTCAGCGTAGTTGATGTAGGGCCTCCTGGGGCTAACGCAAGCCAAGATAGGCTGATGTAGGGCCAACGTTGGGCTAAGAGAGGCTGATGTAGTCCAGATTGGGCAGACACTAGGGTTTTTTGGGAAGATTGGTGCTAAGTAGCTGTTGAAAGGATTATCAGGGGTTTCGCCCAGTAGATTTGTCAGAAACTGAGAGGTATTACTGCCAGGAAAATTCTCTATTGGGTAGGCCAGTTTTGGCACCCAAATTTTACTCTGATATTGCTTAATAAGAAAACCCTCAGACAACTGCACTGGTTTTCCCACATTGGGTTTTTCCGGGGACATTAGTCCAAAAATAATGGTGCCATATGGTGTGTTTGTTTTTGTTTATATTAGTTGTTGATCTGTAATATGTTGAGCATGCACTAGTGTTTATTTTTAGTATTTACATTGTAAATAACTTGTTAAGGAAAATAACAAGTAGGTAGGAATAAATCAGATAAAGTGCATGGAGGGTTTCTAACTAAGTAAACCTAGAAACTTCAACATGGTATCAGAGCGTGATTGCAGATCACAGGAGGACTAAAAGACATCAGCCTAGCAGAGAAATAACAACAGAAAACAACTGTCTCAAGGTGACATAAGCTATTTCTAGCAACACAAAAGCCAAGGAGTGTGATGCAGAGCCAACTAGGGCCACACAGAGGAAGCTCGAAGCTGCATAGAGCCTCAAAGAGGCTAGCGTTGCTGACGCAGAGGGCCAGAGGGCTGACGTAGGGCATCCCAGGGCTGGTGCAGACCCATCTAGGGTGACGCAAGGCCAACGTGAAGCAAAGAGGGGCTGATGCAATCCACAAATAGGTAGTTGCTAGGGTCTAGAAGGCTGTAGGAATATTGTAGAGTGGAGCTGGTGAGGTACTATAGTCAGAACAATACCTGATAGAGTAGGGCCAGAGGAGTTGTTACCGAGGGTTTCTAACCGAGGAACCTGGATCAATAGTGCAGTTGCAAAAGACGATTAGAGTAGGAGGCATCTTGAAAAGCAGCAAAGGATTTCCAGGAGGGAAATTAGGACTCAGAGGGAGTCCAGAAGAGAACTTCCAGATGGGAAGTAGAGACTTAGAGGAGTCGAACAGAGAACTTCTAGGAGAGAAGTAGAGGAGCATCATGGCACTACATGGGGTAAGAGACCAGGATAGACTGGACAAAGCATCAAACTTCGTAGTTTGGAAGGCCAAAATCTTATCCGTGCTTGACAGGAATCATGTCAAGAACTTCACCTTGAAGGTACTAGCTATCCTAATCGACCCTAGTGATAATGACAAGTACGAGGAGGCGATGGTGAGGGCTAAGAGCATTATCCTTGATGGGGTCAAGGATCATGTAGTACCATATATAGTCGAGAAGGAAACAAAATTTTAGATGTGGGAGGCTCTCAAGAAGCTATACCAACATACTTTTGTGCAGAGAAGAATGTTGCTTGAGAATCAAATGAGATCATATTAGATGAAGAAGGGACAATCGATTAACACCTTCCTCGGAGGACCGAATGAGATCCGAGACTAGTTGACTGCTATAGGGGTGACACCAGATTAGGATCTAATGGTTAGGATACCCTGAATGATGTCTCAGAAGACTGGGAAGTATTTGTCTAGAGTATACTAGGTAGAGGGAAACTTCCACCTTGGGATGAGATGTGGGAAGCTCTTCGCTAGGAAGAGATCAGACGGTAGTCAAAGATGGGTAGCAGCAGCAAGGGGATCAAAGTTAAGCAGGAGGAGTAAGATGTGGCCCTAGCATCTGAGGAAAAGCAAGAGAAGTGGAAGAAGAAAGATCTCTCCAAGATCAAGTGCTTCCACTGTGGGGAGTTGGGTGATTATGCGACCCAGTGTCTAAAGAAGAAAAGTAAGGGAGGGTCTTCCAAGACTAAGGTAGCGCTAGCACGGGTAGAGAAGGAAGTGGAGATAAACGATGATTGTGCCATGAGTGCACATGCACCACTTGGGTGGAAGTGGGGAGACATCGAGCTATAGTCAGGAGGACTACAGGTGATGAGGGGCAGGATCCTCAAGGTACCCAACCTCTTGGATTAGACCTTACTACAGGAGCCCTAACAAGGAGTAGTAGGACTGGCTGATGTGGGTAGAGACGGATGCAGATGGAGTGGCAGAGAGAGCTATAGCGTAGGAGTCTTGAGACAACACAGGGCTAGTAGGTTGCAACAGTGCGAGAGGCACAAGACTATTGCACTGGTGTAGGATGGCATAGAGAGGTGTGCAATAGTGCAAGATGTAGGGAGTTGTTGCAGCAGCGCAAAGGTCAGAAAGGGAGAACTTGTCAACGATAGAGGGAGCTTCAACATCAGTGGGTGTCTTTAGCCTAGCAGGGAGGTCAGATTGGGAGATCAGTTAATTACTTATCAGTAACTGAGTTGCAGTGTAGTAGTGGGCAACACGATGCAACATGATGAGAGGAGGTGTAGTGATGGGAGAAAGGACTAGCAGTAGCACAGATGCAGAGGGAACTTTCGTACAAATGCAACAGTGGCAGTGGCAGAACCATGGGCAATAGTACAGGAGGTAGCAGTGTAGAGGATGTCAGGCAGGAAGGCCTAGCATCAACACAGGTACCAATGCCGAATGATCAGAGTAATACTCAGTGAGGAGTATTGTTAGAGTACAGTCCTCCCTAAGAGGGAGTGTTGATTTGGGGTAGCATCGGATGTGCTCTAGCCATGAAATTTGGTGGAGAGGTTGGGACACATGAGATATCCAATACCCAGAAAGGGTTTGGGCAAATTCTAAACATATCAGGATATATTAAAATAATTAATATTTTTATTCGAGTCCCTAAGTCTAAACTTAGGGAAAATAAAATATTAATGTGTATTAATATGAATCTATGTTAGAATGGTCCAAAAGATATGGATCAAGCCAGATCTCATCTTAGCCATTGATTAGGGACTTAATCTCGGCTGTTGAGATGTAAAAAGGAAAAGTATAAGAGGAGCTTGAAGGTCACTTGGAGAACACACTAGAGTGATCAATCATTCTATTCTCTAGAGTGGGGTTTGTTAAGAGAGATAGAATCAGTGATCAAAGAGCAGCTGAGGGGCATTGAGTATAGAGAGGCAGAGATAGTGCCAGGAGATCAGTAGAGTAGCTAGAGAGAGACACACAGGAGCAGCCAGTGCTCATGCAGGGCTACATAGAAGCAGTTAAGTGCTGTGTAGAGCACTAGAGAGGCCAACATAGCTGACGTAGAGGCTCAAAGAGTTGACGCAGGGCCTCCTGGGGCTGGCATAGGACAAGATAGGTTGATGCAGGGCCAATGCTAGGCTAGGAGAGGCTAATGCAGTCCATATTGGGCAGACGTTGGGGTTTCTGGGGCAGATTGGTGCTGAGTAGCTGCTGGAGGGATTACCCGGGGTTTCACCTAGTAGATTTGTCAGAAACTGATATGTATTACTATCAAGGAAATTCTATGTTGGGTAGGCTAGTTTCAACACCCAGATTGTACCTTGATATTGCTTAATAAGAAAACCCTTAGATAGCAGCATCGATTTTCCCACATTGTGTTTTTCCAGGGACATTAGCCCAAAAATAATGGTGTCATATTGTGTGTTTGTTTTTGTTTCTTTTAGTTGCTGATCTGTAATATGTTGAGCATGCACTAGTGTTTATTTTAAGTGTTTACATAGTAAATAACTTGTTAAGGAAAATAACAAGTAGGTAGGAATAAATTAGATAAAGTGCATGGTGTTAGTGTCAGTATTTGCATCCTGCCATCAGTGATAAAAAATCCTCTTTTCATATCATTTTAGGGGCCTGATTCAACAATTTTTTATCATTCTACTAGGTCATGCAAAAAATTAGTCACTGATGGTAGTCCTAGTCAAAAAACATCACTCTTCCCCAAATGTGATTACTTGCTAGCATAGTTCCATATCTTGTTGACTGTACATCATCCATAAAGTTAATTTTATCATGCCATTTGTATCAGTCATGAGGTCATTATGTCATATTGAAATTCATTCCTTCAAGATCTCATTAGTTTTTTATGGTTTTTCAAGGTTTCATTAGGTCATTAGGGTTGCCAAGGTTCCATTCCATTGCATAAGACCAGCAAGTAAAGGGTGATCAAATAACATCCCTTCCCCATGTGAAGATGATTTGTAAATAGAAATGCTTATTTCATTATGTAATTATATATCTCTCAAATGTAATATTCACCATCCCAAGATGTTAACTTAGTGCTCCAAAGATGCCAGACCATCAAAAGATAATTTTTTCAAAGGAAATAGTCAAGTGAAAGGGTAAAGTTTCAAAGGATTAAGTGCATGCCAAAGAGAGTTGTTTTTTCCTAAGGGTGTCCAAATCATCATTTTCCACAAGCACTAAATCCTAATTTTCTCACCCATTGAGCTAGGGTTGGATATGGAATCAAAGACATCTGAGTATATGAGGCATAAGGGAGGTCATTTTAGTGAGTATGAGGCCATTCCAACTCATACAAATCATGTCTTCATCATTTTTCGATATGTCATTCCAAGGGACAAATTATTTGTCACACATAGGGCCCATTTTTATTCAAACTATGTTTTATACCAAACAGGGAAGAATTTGGAAAAAGTCAGAGAGATTTTTCTCAACAATAGGCCAAGGAAGAAAAACCTCCTTCACTTTTTAGACAGGTGTCATGGTTTTAGAGAAATCTCAAAAATACAGTTGCCTTAGGAGAGTTGTTGCACTTCTGGTGTGACTTTGGGAAAATCAATATTTCTCCTAGCTGGTATATCCAAAAGACTTGCTTCATGAGTCAAATGATAACTAGGCACAGAGTGCTTTCCAATGAGCTATCATGAGCTCAATTTGGAGTTGAGGAAGACCTAAAAAAGTTGACTGCAACAAAACTCTACATTTTGGTAGCCTCATTCAGCACATTTTGACCAGTCTTGGGAGATTAGGCTTTTGACAGGGAAAAGGAGCTCCAAATTGAAAACTTCGAGATGTTTTGGAACTTAGACTCAACAATATTTCCAATGAGCTATCCCAAACTCAATTTTGATGTCGGGAAGGCATTCAAAAGTTGAATTGAAGTCAGTGCTGCGCATTTTGTTAAGGCACTACGTGTTTGTCCAAGAGAGCTAAAATCGCGTCCTATGCTCTACTAAAGTGCTTTCAACCTCAAGACAAGTAAGTAGCAACTAAGGAATGTGCGTTTTCCTCCTCAAGTCAATTTCTAAGTTTTTGAAAGGTTTTATTGAAGATTTGGTTTAATTTCACATCTAATCCCTAGATTCCCCAACACTATCCTTGTATTCACAATCCCTTTCATATACTCCCCTATACCTTCCTTCCCTCTCCCTAAACATTTACATCCAACACTTTGTAAAAAAAACCGTAAACCCTAAGTGCTACAATTGCCTAGGCTCCCAAACCCCAACCCTCATATCCATCATACTAATACTCCCTATCCCCTCCTCTGTTACATAAATTCCAACAACCTAATACCTCCCTAGGGTTTGACATTAAAACACCATGGCAGAAGAAGAAAACAGACCATACAGTGAGGCAGATCTAGAACCAGAGGTTTGAAAAAAGCCTTGGAACCTAAGTCACATGACATGGGAATTCAGGATTCGTAGGATTTGGGGATTCGAGTGTTGGATTCGGACATGTGTACCCCCCCAAAATAGGACACGTAAGATTCATTATATATATATATATTATATTTTATATTATATATATTATTATATATATATATATTATCGGATATATATATTTTTTATATAATTATATATTATATAATTATATATATAATATATTATATATATATATATATATATATATAATATATATGTCTATATATATATATATATATTAAAAATTAGATATTTCTTACACAAATTTTAATTAATGATACAAATTCATTGATTTCAAACATAGATCTTCATCTATGGGCTATAGCATGCATAGTACATACAAAATTCAAATACATGTCAGTGGTCACATAAATCATGATTCATAATTCATAATTTATTTTAATGCAATGTATCCATCTCAAAATTTTGAAGGTGCAATGCCCTCCACCTCTGTGTTTCACCATCATCCAAAAGAGGGATATGTTAATACCAGAGTATTTACATGAAGAAAACTTTGTCAAAGGTATTTTAAACCATCGGTCTTCTTTTCCATATGCATCCCTCTAGCACTTCCTTTGCAGTGTGTAAGACTGATGTTACCTCCAACACAAATCTTTAGGTAATGTTTGAAATCAACAACATCTTTGACCTCCATATTCAAGAGATTCTTCTCCATAATTAATAGATAAACTTTAAACTGAAAGAACAATAAAACTTTGCATTTCTGAGTGATTTTTTTGGAAATTAAGCATTTCATTTTGAGTCATTTTCTTGGGATTCGAATCCCAGAATCGGGATTCATTGTGCTTGTACAGGGTTCATATGGGATTCGTACGAATCCTGTACAGACACGTCAAATCCTATTCTGGGATTCAAATTCCTATCGAATCATATATGATTCGCAGGATTTAGATTTGACAGGGGTTTCCAACGAATCTGGTTACATAACTTGGAAATTAAAGGGCAAAGGCAAAGAGAGATAGTTGATGAAGCTATGCTTGATGATCATATGATCAAAGAAGAGAAGGAAGGTTGGCTTCAGGCCATCAATGATCACTTGGAGAAGTTATTGAAAAAATGTAAAAAGGAAAAGCTTGACACACTTTCAGAGGCTTCACTCCATGCCTAGATACACCAAACATCAGCTCCTTGACCAATTTTGAAGACTCTTGGAACATTTTAGCAAATATTGTCTTTTTCTGTGTTTTTTGAGGCAATTTTATATCAGCAGCTTGGTCAAACGCGTAGTGCCCTAGGTGTTGCACACATTTTGGAGGCACTTGTTGGAGGAATGACCACCACCATTGGATTTAGAAGGCCCAAGACAGTCAAGAAAACCATGTTTCCAGCCTTGGAAGGCAAAACTAGTTCATGGAAAAGGAAAAAATCTAGGAAAATATCACATTTTTGCCTCATTTTTGGACCAGGCACTGCGTGTTTGAGCAGTCTTGGGAGAATCCATTTTTGGAGAGTCAAATCAAGCTCATTTTGAAAAGTGAAGATAGATATGGAAACTAGACAAGATAATATTTCCAACGAGCTATCCTGGGCTCAATTTGGACATCGGGAAGGCAGTGAAAGTGGGTTTGAACATGGTGCTGCGTAATTCCTTCAAGTGTTGCACACTTGACAGGCAACCAAATTTTTCACCGTTTCTCTCAGAAAATACATTTCACCTGTGGGATTTTTATTTTTTACTGATGTAATTCATAATGATGATGTAATTAAAGTTTATTTTTGTTACCTAGGGTAGATACATCAGATGAATGGCCTAAGTGGCATGTAATGAATCAATTTGCTTCATATTAGGGATGAGTCAGTTTGACCACCCTAGTCTTTAGCTTTCAGTTCATTCTTTTGTGCAACTACTCCTCCTCTCATGGATTCGACCCCTGAGGCTAGGATTAGTTGTTTTGAGGCCTATATCATGTATTTTCTTAGTCATTTTGTTGGTTTGACTCAATGTGGATGCTTAGAGCTTGATTGTACATATTTGTAAGCAGTTTGGCAGGAAATTACTAAGATTTGCAGCTATTTTTATGGGATCCCTGTGGTATGGATTTCTAGTACAATTTATTTTTCTGTGATTATATGTTTATATGTTTTATGTATGCCATCATCATTTCATTGCTTCTAGTTGAATGTTTTTAGGTTTGATAGGTAGAATCCATTATATCAGTGCCCTGCCTTGGGAAATCATTCATCATTTCATGTTTTCTGCAGTCCAGGAAGGATCCATAGTTGTCACATGCCCTTATCAGTTTCTCACAAGTCTTAAACATCTCACGCCATCAAGCCCAAGAGTGCTAAAGCCTCTGCCTACCTTTCCCCATAGAACACCCTGTATTTCTGACCTAATTTCCCAGACCTAAACTTCCCAGCTCCTCCTGATCTGGAAAAATCCATACAAAATCCAATCAAAAATTTCGTGCTACTATACCTAGCCTAAAATCCTTTACCTGATCCAGTCATCTTGACTGAGATCCTTACGAAGAGAGCCCTCTCCCGGCCTCGTAGGGCTAGCTACTTGGCTAAGCATGGTTTGTGGTTACCCTAGCATTGCCTCCCTTCAGCCTGAGTCAATTTAGGTGATAACATAGTGGCGACTCCACTAGGGAGTAGTTTTATGTTCCTTAGTAAAAAATATCAAGTTTAGATCTGATTTTTGATGGTGGAAAACAATCAGACACTGGAAGGCTGAAATCATTCACCTGGCGACTCTAAATCAATTTCAAGACCAGATCCAAGGACTCCACTGGAGGATGAACCTAACCAGCAGAAACATGAAAGAACAATATGGAAAGATCAGGTATTCAAGTTGGAATTTTATCCAAGACATTATGTTCTTTGTTATAAATTATTTCTTCTCTTTTTTCCGAGAATGTCAAGAAGGCTTTACAAGGTATATTTTATTCAAGAAAAGATCCTAGACCTGCATTTGATTCTTTCCATTTGAAGATTGTGAATAAAAAATATTCACATGCCTTTGATCTTGATCAAGCCCCTTCTTCTGAATCTTATGATGATCGTCTCCAAACTGATGAGCCTCAAGAGACCAATACTGGTTCTACAACTTTTATATATACTCTTATACCTTGTAAAGTTCCAGATAGATATAAGCCTTTGATTTTACCTCCTATATCCCATGCTTTCCCTAAAAATCATTACCTATATCTACCAAGATTTGATGGTGAATGCGACAACATCACTGTTGAGAGACATGTACTAAATTTTGAGTCTTTTCTTAACCTTTTTGAAGTTGATGAACAGGATGTCGGTATTAGGCTTTTTGCTTTTTTTTTGAAAGGAAAAGTTAAGAGTTGGTTCAAAACCCTGACTGATGTGAGCATCTCATATTTCCAGCAGTTCGTCAAAGTTTTCCTTGACAAGTGGGTTATTAGACAGAACCCTTTCTTAATTCTATAAGAGTATAACTAGCTGAAAAAATAACGAGAGGAGATAGTACATCATTTTTCTGCCAGGTTTAACCAGGTCTATTTTTCGATGCCTACTAATATAAGGCCTCCTCCTGGATCCACCCTCTTGCACTACTCGGATACCTTTGATCCGGAAATGGAGTTTCAGTTGAGAGAATGGAATCTTGCAACACTTGAAGAGATGCAAAATAGTGCAGTAGATGTAGAGGCTAATTTGTTGATCAGAAGGGCAAAGTTGAAGGAAGAAGAGAGGAAGAACATAAAACCAGAGGAATCGACATCTTTAGAGGTAAAGCTAGAAATTTTGGTAAGTGCAGTGGAAGAGATGATGCAAAAGAACACCACAAGGAACAAGTATGATGTTCAAGACCATGGCTCACTGATTGAGGAAAGAAAAGTCGCTGATCCAAAACATTTCATTTCTTATCCCAGTTGTCTTAGATCTAATAATGATTATTTTATAGATCATCTTGGAGAAGAGAGATCTGTTTATTTGACATGTATGCTTGATGACATGTTTTATACTGATGATTTTCCTAAGTTTAATCAGTATGATGATGATTATGTTCTTCAAACAGAAGCTAATCTTGCAGACAAATCACAGTTGGTTTGTGGAAGGATACGAAGTTCACTTTTAGCAGCATGAATACAATGATCATCCAATGCATATTAGCTATAGAAGTGAGGAGGAAAGTGTAGAAAATTTTGAAGTAAGTGAAGATCTTTGCCTCTTTGTTTTACTCCGTTTTCATTTCATTAGAGACAATGTTTGTGCAATCAGAAGTCAACCATCGATAAGTTTTGATCTTGACCATCTAGAGGGCAATGAAATCCTTGTTCAAGACTTCTCATAAATAGATTTGCAGCCTCCAAATTCCATTGAATGTTAGGTTGCAGATGAAGACTTGGAAGCTGGAACATATGATCAAATGATGCAAGATGATTCCATACCATTTTGTTTTGAATCATTTCAGTTTTTGAAGGGAAATTTGCATAGTATATCTTCAATCTCATTGGAACCAAAAGAAAATGGGTTGCAACAGTCTTTTCAAGTTTTTCATGATCCAATAGCTAATGTGTTGGATGATATCTGTAGTCAAAGTCCTCCATTATCTAATTGTGAGCTTGAAAAAGGTATTGATACAAACTTGATCCAATAGTCGGTTTCATTGTCATTTTCAGTAGGAGTCTCGTCACAAAGCTCAGATGAAAGTTTGAATTCATGGTATGAGGAGAAACAAAGTGATTCATTAGATGAGCTATGTCCCAGTGCACATGAATTTAAAGATCCTCATGCAGTATTTTTGGAGTCGGATAGAGCATCCATATTATTCAATCTGGGAAAATTTGGATATGTTTACAAGTTTTCATGGGAGTTGCATTTCAATGGTTCTCTCTTGTTGCTCATAAGCAAGCACTTGCGAAGAATTAAAATAGTAGCCAGAATGCTTACTTGGTTGCATTGGTTGTTTCATTTCACTTGATCAGGTGAGGAATGGATTACTTAGATTAGGGTGTGATTGATAAGCTCATAGAAGTGAGCATCGTTTAGTCAATTTTAGAGTTAGTTTGTGTCATCAAGTCGTTTGTTTTCAGTCATGCATTTCAATTTAAGTTTTTGACCATATTGGACCACATGGTTAGGCACTTAGTCTACGGTGTTTTTGACACCTCCAAGGAGCTTCCATCCCAATAATGCTGATGTTAGTGTCAGTATTTGCATCTTGCCATCAGTGATCAAAAATCCTCTTTTCATATCATTTTAGGGGTCCGATTCGACAATTTTTTATCACTCTACTAGGTCATGCAAAAAATTAGTCATTGATGCTAGTCCTAGTCCAAAAACATCACTCTTCCCCAAATGTGATTACTTACTTGCATAGTTCATATCTTTTTGATTGTACATCATCCATAAAGTTATTTGTATCATGCCATTTGTATCAGACATGAGGTCATTATGTCATCTTGAAATTCAGTCCTACAAGGTCTCATCAGGTCTTTATGGTTTTTCAAGGTTTCATTAGGTCATTAGGGTTGCCAAGGTTCTATTCCATTGCAGAAGACTAGCAAATAAAGGGTGATCAAATAACATCCCTTCACCATGTGAATATGATTTGTAAATAGAAATGTTTATTTCATTATGTAATTTTATGTCTTTAAAATGTAATAATTTCACCATCCCAAGTTGTTAACTCAGTGTTCCAAAGATGCTAGACCATCAAAAGATCAATTTTTCAAAGGAAATAGTCAAGTGAAAGGGTAAAGTTTCAAAGGGTTAAGTGCATGCCAAAGGGAGTAGTTTTTTCCTAAGGGTGTCCAAATCATCATTTTCCACAAGCACTAAACCCTAATTTTCTCACTCATTGAGCTAGGGTTGGCTATGGAATCAGAGACATTTGAGTATATGAGGCATAAGGGAGGTCATTTTAGAGCATATGAGGCCATTCCAACTCATACACATCATGTCTTCATCATTTTTCAATAATTCATTCCAAGGGACAAATCATTTTCCACACATACGGCCGATTTTTCTTCGAACTATGTTTTAGACCAAACAGGGAAGAATTTGGAAAAGTGAGAAAGGTTTTTCTCCAAAATAGGGCATGGAAGAAAAATCTCATTCACCTTTTACATAAGTGTCATGGTTTTAGATCAATGTAACACATACAGTTGCCAGAGGAGAGTTGTTGCACTTCTAGAGTGACTTTGGGAAAATCAAGATTTCTCCTAATCGGAATGTCCAAAAGACTTTCTTGATGATTCAAATGATAACTATAAACAAATATATTTCCAATGAGATATCATGTGGTCAATTGGGAGTTGAGGAAGACCTCAAAAAGGTGACTACAACAACACTCTGCATTTTGGCAGCCTCATTCTGCACATTTTGACCAGGCTTGGGAGATTGGGCTTTTGATAGGGAAAATGAGCTCCAAATTGAAAAATTCAAGATGTTCTAGAAAGTAGACTCGACAAGATTTCCAATGAGCTATCCCATGCTGAATTTAGACCTTGGTAAGGCACTCAAATATTGATTTTAAGTCAGCATTGTGCCTTTCCTTAAGGCGGTGCACTTTTGTTCAAGAGAGCTAAAATCGCCTCCTCAGCTCTACTAAAGTGCTTTCAACCTCAAGAAAAGTAAGTAGCAGCTAAGGAATGTGCCTTTTCCTCGTCAATGCAATTTATAAGTATTTGAAAGGTTTTATTGAATATTTGGTTTAATTTCACATCTAAACCCTAGATTCCCCAACACTATCCTTGTATTCAAAATCCGTTTCATATACTCCCCTATACCTTCCTTCCCTCTTCCTAAACCTTTACATCCAACACTCTCTAAACCTTTGTCCCAAAACCCTAAACCGTAGGTGCTACAATTACCTAGCTCCCAAACCCCAACCCTCATATCCATCATACTAATACTCCCTATCCCCTCCTCCGTCACATAAGTTCTGTCAGACTAGGAGTTAACTCCTCAAAACAAATCATGATATTCATCCAAGTTGGTCTTTATTATATACATGAAGACACTGTTCATTTCATCTCTGGGTGACTCTTCATCTTTTCTATTATTTATTTACATCAATTACAGTTGTTCACCCAATCGTCATGATTAAGTGTCAACATTCCCCCCCCCCCAATATGAAGGGATGTTGGTGAGTCCAAGCATCGTTCTAAATCTTTCAAGCTTTTCTCTTCCAAGCACTTTGGTGAAGATGCCTGCAATTTGCTCATTAGTGGAAAAATAGTAGAGATGGATTGTTTTTGCCTCAACATGATGTCGAATAAGATGATATTTAGTATTGATGTGCTTCGTTCGGTTATGGAACTTTGGGTTCTTGGCCAACTTTATTGTCGAGGTATTGTCAATCATGAGTGGAGTCGATTGTACTTGTTTTACCTGCAAATCTTCAAGAATTTTCCCGACCCACACAATTTCTTTTGTTGCCTCAGTTGCTGCCACATATTCTACCTTTGTTGTGGAATATGCTAGAACTGATTGTTTGCATGATCTCCAGGAGACAACTTCTTATCCAAGACTCATAGCATAACCTAAAGTAGATACCCCAGTTTCTTTGTCTCCATCAAAGTCTGAATCAGAGTATCCAATCAAGTTGAAGTCGCCCACCTGTGTATACTTGATTCCAAAGTCTTGAGTTCCCTTCATGTACATTAGAACTCTTTTTGCAGCAGACTAATGTCCCTCACAAGGCTTTTGCATAAACCTAGAGAGGATTCCAACAACAAACGAAATGTCTGGTCTGGTAGTAGTTAGGTAGTTGAGACTTCCTACAAGCTGTCGATACTTTGTTGTATCCTCAAATTCTTTTCCTTTAATAGATGTGAGCTTTAAGTTTTGTTCCATTGGAGTAGTAAGAGGATTGGATTCTGTCATGCCAAACCTGTTCAACAAATCTCCAATGTACTTCTTTTGAGAAAGGAATATGGACTTCGGATGTTGAGTTACTTCAATACTAAGATAGTAATGAACATAGCCCAAATCAGTCATTTCAGAACCTTTCCTCAATTCCTTCTTTATGGATCCAATGTAGCTTTCATTGTTCCCTGTCATCAAAATATCATCTACATATACCACAAGATATACAACTATTTTTGCAACCTTCTTGACAAACAACCTCTTCAAAAGATTCAGGGGCTGTCTTATTTCCAAAATCTTTCTCTCTTTCAGCAAATTTTTTCACAAGAGAGTCAAAGGTAATATCTTTGAGATTTCCATTTGCTTGCTATGACTCAAGATAATTGGAGTAAGTAGGATAAAGTGCCTTAAGGAAAGCGAACAAAGGAATATGTAATTCAACCTTAGTGGCTTTGATATCATGCATTATATATTTTACTTCGGATGCAAGAGCAAGAGGATCATTATTTTGTAATTCAAGAGTGAAGAGTTTAATCATGAGTTGAACAACTTCAAGTGCAGAGTGTGAGTTATAAAGTTCCTTCAATTTTTATAAGGCTTTGAAAGAATTTGAAAATGGTGAAATATGGTGAATCACCTCTTCACTTACTGATGCTACAATCAATGCATAGGCCTTGCTATTCTTATTTTCCCAAATGGAAAACTCCTTGTCTGAGGTAGGTTGTTCTGGCTCTTTGTGTCCGTCTCCAACACACACTCCTTTCCACAACTCATTGAAAATGAGGGTGTGTTTTATTTTCCTAGACCACTCAAGATAGTTCTCCTTGCCAGTGAGAACTACTCCCACAATAGATATGATTGAATGCATTGTAAAATATGTGTACTATGGGAAAAAAAAAACTTCTACTGCGAAAATTTAATCCTAAAAAAAAAAATTGATTTTGATATATGGAGACAGAGGTATCACTGTACAAAATGTAATACCATACACCACAATATCATTCAGCGTAATAGCATTCACCATTCACCAACTCTAATATTTAATGCCATACACATATACAATGAAATAGCTCACCATCACTAAAAATAATCATACCATTTGCACAGGAAAGGAGGCTATCACCCATAGGCTCTGGACAACAATAGCATTGGAGCAGCGTATCAATTGAATGGCTTAATGGCCACACAGGTTGGTATTAAGTCATGTTGGGACCTGATGCCATTACCTCCAATACAATCTCTAAGGGAGGCCACAGCGTATCAACTGAGCATCGATGAAATGAAGACCCCTAGCACAAAAGCTTTGGGTGGAAAGCCTAATGCTGTTGAGACTTCTTCGAAGTACGTCGCAACTGACGGTTTTCCCAATTTAGATTTTGATGGTATGCTAGCTCAGACTTTCAGAAGGACGTGCTTCGCTAAAGAATATCTGAGTCCCTCTTAAATTCTTGTATCGAAAGAAGGCTTCTGGCACCATTCTTGCAACACATATGGCGAAATCGTCATGCTTGATGCAAAGGCTGCAGAGTCTTTAGGTAAAGAAGAGTTTGCTCATGTACTAGCGCAATGTAATCGTGAAATGAATAGTCCTTCTTCTTGCTGCAGGGATATGCAGTGATGACGGTGGGCGTTTTCCCAATCACAAATTCACAATGCTTATAGAAGTTGTCTAAAGGCAGAGGTGGGAGCGGTTGCGGTGGGAGTCTCGAATTCATCGACAAGAAGTGCCCAGTTCATCGACAAGCAGCACACAGTGAATGAAACCATTTCAAAATTAGGATTCGACTGTATTCTTTGATGGGAGGTAGCGCAAGAGCTGCTGGGATAGGCAGAATTAGCAGAATAATAGTGAGAGAGATGTCAGTCTGCATAAGCAGAATAGGGAGTTACAAAGTAGAGGGAAGCCAAAAATGGTGCTGGATTTGATACCATGTCATACCATGAGGTAACTCAAACAAATTCATGATATTCATTCAGGTTGGTCTTTATTATATACATGAGGGAGAGACTATTCATTTCATCTCCCGATGACTCTTCATCTTTTCTATTTTATTCATATCAATTACAGTTGTTCACCCAATCTTGATGATTAGGTGTCAACAAATTCCAACAACCTAATTGTTATAGACATTTTTGGGCACTTCAACCCCAATCATAAATGTCCATAAACTTAGGGCTCCTAAGTCCCTAAAAGTGTTGCTTCACTGCCTAAAGGAACAAGGTCAACTGATTACATCATCTCCCAGAAGTTCTCCACTAAAAACTGCTCATAAATGGTCAAAACTGGACCATACTAAAAGCTCAATGCAGGGGGTACGATGCATATCACCTTCCTAGTGTACAAGGTGCGATGCATATTGATTTTCTCCTCTGAAGGGTGTGATGGTCGGGAATGGACAAATGGCAGGGACCAACATGCAAGGTGGAAGATCATGGAATCTTCCAGAAGCTTCCCCTCTGACACTTGCCACTCCATTTTCGACCAGGGATGAGTAAGATATCATCATTCTCCAAGTGGAAGCAAGAACTATCATAGAGAGGACACTAATCAAGATCCCAGAAGATGACTCACCTCTCTGTAATCATCTATATATGGATCCCTCATCACAAAGATCCAGAGGCTGGAATTTTGTATCTTATAGAGAAGTGTTGTTCGTTTTCTTGTGTACATTCACAGTGTTGGGTGATCTAGCTTTGCTTGAGGTGACAAAAGGGCTTCCTAGCTAGAGGATGATGTTGGGTCAGAGCTCATGGTTGTAATCCTCTTGCTAATTTTCATCTGAATAAAGCTATTCTTGTTTCCTTCCATATTCTTGTGTACTTGTTTATATATGCATGTATATGGTTAATACACATCTGATCCTATATTATTCATGAATTTAGATCCTTGTTTCTTGCATAGTAGTATGTTGTTGTGATTCCACAGGTTCTTTTGAAGCTGGGCAAACAAAGGAGAAGCGGCGAAACTCTATCAAGAAGGAGAGGAAATCAAGCACAAGACTCAGGTTGGCCCTCTTGGTTCTCCTCTCATCTATTTTCATAAAAGGAATCAATAG
>APFE030351015.1:12911-32587 GCA_000404065.3 Pinus taeda
TGATAATGTTCTAATGCACTCATTAAGGATCAACTAATTGAATCATAAGAAGTTGTGGAAGTAGCATATATGAATCTGAATATGGAAATGAAAAAGTTTTATTGATGTGATAATACTGATTCACCCCCCCCCTCTCAGTATTATTTCCAACAGTAGTATCGATGGACACATCGCTATATCTACCGTACTCCCTATGCTAGGGTGACCTTTATTGATATGGGATCAATGATACTGGTCTGGGACCAGTTGTAAGAGTTTACCCACTATGACGCTGACTTTGAGTCAGTTGAGACTGGTCTGGGACCAGTGGTACATACTCTAAGACTAACTTCAGGTCAGTGGAGGACTGGTGTGGGACTAGTAGTAGGAGTGGTACCTACTATGATGGTGACTTCGAGTTAGTTGAGACTGGTGTGGGACCAGTGGTACATACTCTGAGACTGACTTTAGGTTAGTGGAGGACTAGTCTGGGACCAGTAGTAGGAGTGGTGCCTACTATGACGCTGACTTCAGGTTGGTTGAGACTGGTCTAGGACCAGTGGTACACACTCTGACACTGATGATACTGGTCTGGGACCAGTAGTAGGAGTGGTACCCACTATGACACTGACTTTGGGTCTGTTGGGACTAGTCTGGGACCAGTGGTACACACTCTGAGACTGACTTCGGGTCAGTGGAGAATGATATGAGACATTATTGACCAATTCTTCTTCTTCATGGTTCAACAGAGCAAAGCTAAGAAGAGCAGAGCAGAGCAATGTAGGGAACTGATGGAAAAACTAGTACAATCAGATATATGGATCGGCAGATGGAGCTCTCCCTAGTTGAGAGGGAGTGTTAAAATTGGAAACTAGGGCCAAACTCCATGTGGGTCATCTTATTTATGGCAGCTTATATTTTTATTAGATCCATCTCATCGAGAGGTCTAATATTGATCTAAAGATCATCCAATTCTGATAAGTATTTATGAAGTTATGAATTTATTTATGTTATAAAACAAATTGTCAAATCGGCCAACAAATTGTGTAGGCTCAAAAGCCCAATAGTCATGCCTATTCATCATCTATGTTTTAGTATAAATAGGAGAGGACTTGAAGTCATTTAAAATACACACTTCATGTGATCTCCTCTCCACGTCTTGGGTTTTTGGTGAAGGAGAGACACTAATGAAGAATGCCCTAGCTGCAGATGAAGCCCTAGTTATAGTCAACGTGATGCCCTAATTCGTGTCTATGGAGACACCTATATGCAGACATAAAATACCTTATACACAAGAGACGTATATACACACAGTAAAATGAAGATATATATATATATATAGGCAGGCAATGGAAATATATATATGCTGGTAATGGAGATACATATACGCAGTAATGGCAATATGTATACATAGTAATAGAGACATTTACACGCTGTAATGAAGTCACCTTCTACGCAATCATGGAGACAAGTCTTATACACAGGAAAAGGAGACGTATTATGTGTAGTCATATTCAGTAGGATAAGGACGCAACTATGATCTATGAATTGGGTCAATTCATGAAGGCATAGCCACAACAAAGGCATGAAACAATAGTCAAGCAAAGTCACAATCAAATGGAGTCACAGTCAAGGTCATGGAACCATAGTAAGTTATATTACTGTCTTGCTATCAATCAACGATGAGATAAGGATTCGATGAGGAAATCTTTGGCACATGTATCATCAATCTATTCCTATGGCAAGAGGATCTATGAAATCCTACAGCAACATTAAAATTAGATCATGAGCAGCATGATGATAAATGAGATCATGAGCAGCATGATGATAAACGAGATCATGAGCAGCATAATGATGCATGATGATATGAGCATGGGCAGCATGATGATAAATGAGTTCATGGGCAGCATAATGATAAATGAGATCATGGGCAACATCATGATGAATGAGATCATGAGCATGAGCAACATAATGATGCATGATGATATGAGCATGGGCAGCATGATGATGAAGGAGATCATGAGCATGGGTAGCTTGAAGATGAATAAAACTATGGAAGATGTAGCATGATGAGTAGCATGAAGATGAGAGCAGCTCAGCCATCAATGTTCAACACGTGATAGTACAACAAGCTGTCACATGGTAATGTGCAGCAAATGAATGAGAGGCAGCACTATGATAGGTGAAGGAGTCACCTTAGAGAATCAGTTGAAGCAATATGTCTTCAACTGATCTCTCCAGATATCAAAAGTGAAAGTGTTGACTTCTATTGTAAATGTATTATCTCTCTCACTTTCTCTACTGAACTTTGAAGAACATAAAAAAGGAATTTATCAAGGGTTTCCCCACATTGTGCGGTTTGTCCCTGGCTAGTGCCACACCTTGTGTCCTCTTGTCTTGGCTCGTCTTTTGTGATTTATGTTTATGTTCTATCTGCAGTTTACTTTAATGCTGATGTGATTGCTAATCTGGAAAACATATTGAGCTAAATGTGAAAATTGAAATAATTGCTCTAAGCATAGAACATACCAAAAACTTAATAGGAATCCAACAACATCATGCTAGTTTACCTTTAACTGGGATGACTCAGACTTATATTGGTCCAATTTATCCACAACCTAGTCAAACTTATACTGGTGGGCAACAATTGTTGTATCAACAACCATGGCAGCCACAACACCAACAATAGCAATTCCAATAGTACCAAACTTATCTTGAACTTGGTCAACAAGCCTATGCTGGGTTTGGTTAGTAGTAATCTTACCCAGGTTCTATTAAACAAGTTGATGTTGGGTTTGATCAATAGAAAATTTATCCTGGTTTCCAACAACAACAACCTTATACAGGATATGCTCAAAAAACCTATCACTATCAAGGTTACCAGTAGCATATTCCTTATGCTGGTATGCAAAGGCCTATTGCCCAAGCAATTTATCTTATCCTAGTTACGCTCAACCCGACCTAAATCGACAGTTGCCTTTGTTGTAACACTTGAATTACCATATTTAAATCAGCTTACCAATGATCGCATTCTTTATGTAGCTTGGTGGCCGATGATTCCACACAAATTGCCTTCTGATATTCCTAAGTTCAATGTAAACCCTGGAGAAGATCCGTCAAATCACGATATGACTTGTCATTTATGGTGTTGATAAAACTCCCTAAATGACGATTCATTAAGGCTACACCTTTTCCAGTGAACACTCACTGGTCTAGCTGCAAAGTGGTATATTGAATTACCACGAGCTTCATTTGACAACTTCATAGCCTTAGCCACTACATTTTTAACCCATTTTCAATTACCCATCAGATATGAAAATGGAATGGAACTGTTGAGAAACTTTAAATAGACCACTGCTACTCACATTTCTAATCATATTCATGAGTGGCATCATCTTCATTGAATGGTCAAAACCTTTGTTCCTGATTAAATTTTAGCTGATTGGTTTATTAAATCCTTGTTTCCATCTATCACCGAGGATGTGGCTAAAGGAGGAGTTGTTACTGAACAACAAGTAATTTCTCGTGCCCAATACTTAGATTTGATTATAGCCAGTCTGGCACACTCTATGATAAGATTCCAAATGCACCTATACCAACTTTTACTATTCCACCACCTCCATCCAGTAAGGAATCTCACGCCAGTGACAGTGTGATAGGTTCTTGAAGCAATCAAACAGAAAGTAGACCATCTAGTCAAACACTTGCTATTTCAAATCAAACCTCTAATACACCTGACAATACACTTGCTTCTGAAATAAATGTTGTGTCATGTGACAAAGGTAAAAACGAAAATCAACCTGGAAGTAAGAAAAAGGGGAAAACCAAAAAGAAAATAAATTCTCCCCCTCAAGAGAAATCATTTGATTCCTCTTCTCCAGCTAGGAAACCTCATTACCCATTTTTAATTTGTATTGAGGAGAATTTTACGTGAGACTATCCTCACCGCTCTAAATTCTCAAAACTTCTTAAGACTTCTACTACATGCGTTGTGTTGACAGACCCTTTTCCAAACCCAGAGACTCATTTATCCGCCACTAAACCTAAGACTGATGTTTTGGTGACTACATGAAGTAAAGATTACAATAATCCACCATTGTCGTTGAATAACCAGGCTCAAGATTAACCCAATACTTCGACTTCGACTTCATCTGACTCCATTCCACCACCCATTGCACCAGACTTAACAATAAAACTGCCAAAGGGAGTTGTTCATAAATCTGCATTCAACCCTCGAGCTCAAGCAGTGCAAAATTATAACATAGTACAAGATTTGTCTCAGTCACCTTCTGCTATGTCGACACTTGACGTGCTTCAAAATTTTCCCTCCCAAAAGCATGCTTTATTGTCAGCAATTCGTGGAATTTATCCAACAGATTCCAATCTCATAATTTTTAACCATGTGGGTTATACGCCACAATTACCAGCACAATTAGCATTCTTTATCCAAGTAAATGCTTTAAATCACCTCATTTTCCGAACTATTTTTGACAAAGGTGCATCTACTTATATCATGTCGATGAATTGCTGGAAAACACTTGGATCATCGCCTTTGTCATGATCACCTATGACGTTAAAAGCTTTTAACGATCACACTTATACACCTTATGGAATTTTAGGTAACCTGCAAATAGAACTAGGGGGAAAAACTGTAACTGTTGAAGCTGAGGTCATTGATACACCCCTTGACTATAATATTTTACTAGGAAGATCGTGGGTTTATGCCATGGTTGCTGTAGTTTTGACATACTTTTGTATGATCGCTTTCCCTCATAAAGGCAGAATCACATTAATTGATCAACTTTTCTTTTTCGCCTCTAGTTCACAAGCAACTAGAAGTGTTCCATTAGTTCACGGACCTTCGCTATCTCTTCAGAACATTGGAGTAGGTATCTTCAAAGATTCTTCCCTAATGGGCAACTTTTCACTACCGTCACCATCACAAACGGTGGAGGTTGAAAAAGATGAGACCTATAACACGATATCTTCCACTTCATCTAACCCAAGGAAGATTTCCAATAATTACAACGTTGATATATGTAATGAAACCATGCCTCTAAGCCAAATTGAGCTTACATAGCAATCAATCTTTTTGGCTTGCTCAGCAAATCCAAATCCATCATCACCGATTGTATGGGTTGATCATTCGTTAGAATATGGTACTTCCTCTTATCCTTTTTCATGTACATTTTCTACTGATGAAGGAATCATCCAATCAATGATGATAGAAGAAGAACCATGGGCAGATTATCATCATCGATCCCATCTTCCAGATCACATAGAAGATATTCCAAATGAGCTAAATCGCCCTTCAATCATTGATTTCCCTTCAAATTCTTTATTTATAGACACAGTCGATTCCGAACGAAACTTATCGAATATCAAAGAAACAATTTCTATTGATATTTCGACCAAACCTGGAATTGTAGAAAACATCCATGTTGGAAAAACTTCTTCTCCATCGGAACTTGAAACTTACCATGCTCTTTTTTGTGAATTCCGCAACATATTTTATTGGTCATATGAGGAAATGTTAGGTATTGATTCTAGTATAGTTGAGCATGAGATTAAAATGAATCCTGATGTCAAGCCTGTATGACAGTGCCTCCACCCTGTTCATTTGAAGAAGGTTGCTGCCATAAAAGCAGAAGTTGAAAAACTTTTGCATGTTGGTTTCATATACCTTGTTCCTCTTATCGATTGGGTTTCTAATCTTGTTCCTGTCATGAAGAAACAGGGAACAATATGAGTGCGTGTCTATTAACAAGGAACGATACGAGGGTATGTTGATTATAGGGATTTTAATCATGCTTGTCCAAAAGACAACTATCCCACTCCCTTTATCGACCAGATAATTGATAACTGTGTCAGATGTGAAATATTTTCATTTATGGATGGATTTTCTAGCTATAATCAGATAAATATCCGCCCAAAAGACCAATCTAAAACTTCCTTTATTTGTCCTTGGGGCACATTCGCCTATAGGAAACTCCCTTTTGGTTTGAAGAACGATGAGGAAACTTTTCAGAGGGCAACGAGTTATGCCTTCCATGAAATCAAACACATCATTCAACCCTATATAGATGACTTACCTTCTCATTCACATAAACAGGCTGATCACCTTCAACTTTTGAGAGCGATCTTTTTACGGTGCTGACACTACAAAATTCGACTCAATCCACATAAATGTGTGTTTTTTGTTGGTTCTGGTCATTTTCTTGGTTTCGTAGTGTATAAAGAAGGAATTCGACTCAACGCCTTGAAGGTTCAGGAAATTATTGATCTTCCTCCACCTTCCAATTTACTTCAGTTACAAAGACTCCAAGGGAAGGCTAACTTTCTAAGGAGATTCATTCCCAACTATGCTGAAATGGCTAAAGGATTTACTTGTCTTTTGAAAAAGGGAATTCCCTTCCGTTGGGACTAGGTTGTGCAAGCTTCCTTGATTCTCTCAAACATACCCTGATCCGAGCATCATTAGTGTATTCCCCTAATTATCAGAATGACTATTTCATGTATCTCGTCATTGTAGATACAACCATTGCTATGGTTTTAGTCCAAGAAGAAGATGGGATTGAACATCCGATCTATTATTTGAGTCATAATCTCAATGATATGGAAGTTAAGTATTCTTATGTGGAGAAGCTAGCTTTGGCTTCCGTTCAAGCTGTACAGAGATTTTGCTATTATATCCTTCTTCGAAAGACCACTTCCATTTCGGGTTGAAACCTATGACATACATCTTGTCACGTCAATTGTTGTGGGGAAAATATTCAAAATTGATCATCATTTTGCAGGAATTTGATTTGGAATTCATCAAATCCAAGTCAAAAAATCTCTAGTTTTGTCGAACTTCTTTGCGACCTTCCCTCTACCGCCATCAACTCTACAATGGAACCATCAATTCTAGATGAGTTTTTGTTTCTAATCTCGTCATTTGACCCATGGTATGGAGTTATACTGATCTATCTCCAAACCCAAACTTTCTGGTACGATACCTCTCACTCGCAACAATGATGTATTCGATATCAAGACAAATATTATCTGATCATTGGCGACACCCTTTACCATGGTGGTATCGATATGACTCTTTTTAGGTGCCTCACACACGAGGAGGCTGAGAAAGTTCTAAATGATTGCCATTCTGGTGCTTGTGGTGGACATTTATCTGATTATGCTACCGCACAAAAAATTCTCCATGCTAGTTACTTATGGTCTACCATATTTAACAATTGCATTACTATTGTCAGAAGTTGTCATGCATACCAGTTTTTTTACTGTAAGACTCGATTACCACCTACACCATTATGTCCCATCATCGTTGTTGGACCATTTGAAAAACAGGGCATTGATTTCATGACAAGTAACCCTCACTCGGTTGGGGGAAATGGGTATATTATTATCGTCGTTGACTATTTTACGAAATGGGTTGAGGTGATGCCTACATTAAACAACAGTGGTGAGATAGCTGCACTTTTTTTCTTCAACCATGCGATTGCACGGTTTGGTGTACCACAAGCTATAGTTACAGATCATGGTTCGCATTTTCGCAATCACATGATGACTGAATTAACTACCAAGTTAGGACTCCCACATGATAGTTCTACTCCTTATTATCCATAGGCTAATGGACCAGTTGAAGCCATCAACAAAGTCCTTAAGTGAATGCTTCAACGAATGGTAGGAGTTCACAAACGAAATTGGCATTTCATCTTGTACTCAACTTTGTGGGCTTACCGAACCTTGGTAAGAAACACAACTGGATTCACACCTTTCCAATTGGTGTATGGTATTGAGGCAATCTTGCCAATATAATGTGAGATTTCATCACTAAAAATCATCATTGACCTGTTCCCTGACACTTCTGATGAGGAAGCATGTTTCTTAGAACTCATCCATCTAGATGAAAGATATCGTGAAGCGGCATTGGCCAATGAAGCACATAAGAAACAAATGTAGGCTTAAGTGGGCCTAAGTGCTATGCAGCGCAAGTCTGAATGGGCCTACTGCTATGCATATCAGTAACTACCCACTTAGGGAAGATATACTTATCTATAGGTATAAATTCCGTATAACAGGTACCAAGTTGCATGTATGTTTTCCTCATTATTTTTGACATGCATGGCATATGCATGTGGATTATTGGTCATGGTTTGTCACTAGCATGGAGGATTGCCTAGATTGGCAGTGGATTTACTAGGCTTTCCATTTCCTAGATAGCCATGGAGATTGTGGGTTTATTTCCTTGTTTTTTTTTTTATTGGTTCTCATGTTTCCTTTAGCTTAGGTTGAAACTTGAGTTATTAGTTCCTGTAAGCCTTGGTTGTACAAATTCTATGGAAGCTCTATAACATCTTGGGTTGAGTTACTAGTCCTAGAAGCCTTGGTTGGACAAATGCTCTGGAAGCCCTTGGTGGGTTGAGTTACTAGTCCTGGAAACCCTAGTTGGATTGAGTTACTAGTCCTGGAAGCCTTTGTTGGAACAAATGCTCTAGAGTGTTGGAACGCTTGGGTAGAGACCAATCTGATGATGTTTTTTTGATGTCTGACTGTGAGGTGGAATCATTATTTGATGGGTTAAGGTGGTTGACCTCTAGAAGCCCTAGATGATTTTAGATTGATGTGTTCTATGAGATCCCACATTCATGCTTGGAATATGGCACTGGGGTGAATGGTTGAAGAGGGATTTGGCTTAGCCATTGTATGGTCAGGTGGAACATGGAAGTCCCATCCTGGGTTTGGATTTTGCATCATTAGTATGAATTTATTTCTCCTTGTATTTTTTTTAGTATTATATTGGTTTATATGTGGATTATATGGCTGTGATTTCCTTGGTATTTATGTTTCTATTATGTTGGTTATGTACATGTTTTATGACAATAGCTATGTATGGATGTCATGATTTTTTTACTTGTAAATGGATGAATAATGTATCTATGACCTAACGGATGAAATGGTAGCCAATATATTAAGGCATCAATGCTTCTTAGAAATTCTCAGCTAAGTATGAGACCCCTATGTTTAGATCTGGTTTTTACACCTGTAGATTACATATTCATGATATGCTTGATGAAATGCTTGTCATGGCTAGTAGGGATCCAATCAAGGGCTTGTTCAAGTATTTGAATTTGCCTCATTTTTTCCTTGTGATATTTTTGTTATGAAGGTGTCATTCAATTCTAGGTAATGACTTGGGCTCTAGGCCTGAAAAAGTGGCTCAAATATCGGGGACACTAGATCAACAGTGAGAAAAATAGTCCCTAGACGTTGGCATGCCTCCTCATGAGAGCGTCCAAAGCCTCATGGACATTTTCAAACTCATAGCATTGGAGCATCCAGGGGTCAAGTGGTCTAAAACCTCAATGGGACTCAGGGACTCATTACAAGAAATGTTGGATGGTTCTTAGGGGTCTTGTAGTTGATGTTGAAGTTTTGTATGGTATGTTTTTGTCAGTTCTACTTCCTTAACATGACTTAAGAGGTTGAATCATATCATAGTAACTTCTCATCACATGTTTACCCTGGTTGGCCGGTTACTTGGGTAGATATGGGAGGACGGTCTTACAGAGTGGTATCATAGCATGGTTCATCCCTCGGAATGGATGGGATGTGTGTTGGTCATGCATGTATGTTGGTTTCATGTGTGTATATTTTGTTGTGAGACCATATGCTTGTTGCATTTGCATGGTGTTGATCATGGTTGTAATGATGTCACCATGTGGAAGTTGATGTTGTTTTTGTGGAGTGCATTGTCATGAGTGTATGACTGGTTACATGTTCTTAAATGTCACTTACGTGTTTCATTCTTTTATTCTTGGTTACATGTTGCTACCTTTTGTTACAAGTGTTGTTCATTTATGCTTGATTATATGTGTTTATGCGTGTGTGTGGTCCATGGTTATGCTTGTGTGTTTCCTGCATATGTTTTGTTGTATCATTTACATTTATGATTGTGCATTTTCCATGTACATTGGTATGGTTGATGTCATCATGCATGAGGTCATGGCATGTGTGGTTAACATGGTCATGCAACGGTGACTAGACTCTAGCTAGAATGATGGTTGCATGGTTATATGCTTTGTGTTATGTTTCTATATACTGTCATGATTATGTTATAAATGTATCACACTTATTTGTTGATATTGCAAACAAGGTATCCTCCCATAACTATACTAAGGTATGTGGGTTTATTGTGATTTGATTTAGCTGACATGATATACCTTGCAGGAAGAAATATCAAACATGACTAGTAAGATGATTTTACAGTTCCTGAGATTCTCCCTATGGATCAGATGACCAGTATGGTGTTGGGAATTCTTTTGATCTGGCAGATACACTAAAAATATTAAAGGCACAAATAAGGATTTGAAAGGAAGAAAATGACATAATCATACAGGCACAAGAGAAACAAGCAGAGTTAAATGCAGTGATACTTCAGAGTTTGTCATATTTGCAGCAACAGGGACCACGTCAGATCAGCCAAGAGCATGAGGATAGAACTAATAGGTCATATGGTCATAGGTATCGTGTTGGTCATAGGTCGAATAGGGACAAAACAGAGAGAGATGGTGGATTGTTGGGCACTCCGGATAGGAGAGGTGATGGACACAGGTATTATTCTAGTTCTGGTTTAGATAGGAACTATGATCATCATCATCATTATCATGCTTATAGGAGGAGTGATAAGGGACACTTTCCATATGAGTTTAAGAAAGCAAAGCCACCTAATTTTAATGGAGAGATGAATAAATTGTAGGGCGCAGAGGCATGGTTTCTTGGCATGAGGAAGTTCTTCAGGTTTCATGAATATTCAAAGTACATCAAAGACAGAGTATCTACATTCAATCTCAAAGGTAAAGTAGGAATTTGGTGGGAATATGTGAAGAATGTCAAATGTTTTCATGAGGAGAACTTGACTTGGAGTGATTTCGAGAGTTTATTCAAGAAGAAGTATCTGTCAGAGAGATACTTTGATGACAGGGCCAAGGAATTCTATGAGCTAAAGATGGGATCAATGATAGATGAGGAGTACACTAGCAGGTTCTTGGAGCTACTGAGGTATGTACCTTAACTCACAGAGGAGAAGGCCAAGATTTAGAGGTTCATTAGTGGATTACCGATTGCATTCAAAGATAGGATTGAATTCGATGAACCTAGATCATTGGAGGAGACCATTCAAAATCTAAGGAATTTCTACGAACAATCGAAGCACAAATCTGATACTAACCCAGATTGGAAAGGTAATACAAAGTACAAAGGAAAATGGGACAAGAAGTGAGCAAGACCTTAGAGTACAGGAAATAAAGAGAACATAGTGCCAACTAAGAAGTTCAATGCATCAGACAGAGGACAGGGATTTTGATCTGAGGAACAGAATAGGGATGCAAGATGGAAGCCCATAGAGTGTTGGACTTGTGGCAAAGATCATCACAGGAGATATTTCCCACATAATCAAGGCAGTAGACCTCAAAGATATAGTGCACAGGATGCACAGACTGTTGGGGATGTTGGTCAGAGCATCCCTTGTATCTATGCAGCATTGTGTAACAAACAGGAAGACCATCATGCATCTATCATCTAGATGGATGGTAGGATTTGTGATCAATTTATTTCTATTTTGATTAACCCTAGATCTAATTATATCTATGTGAGTCCTTAATTGGTGGATAAGTGTGGTTTGAGTAAGGAATTTCATGCAAAATCTCGGTTAGTGCAGTTGGATACAAGTAAATAGAAGCAAGTTCATGATTGGGTGAGAGATTGTGCGTTTGATTTGAATGGTATGCATGTCATAGCACATTTGAACATATTACCACTAGGATCATATAGTATGTTGTTGGGAATGGATTGGTTGTATCTTTATAGAACCAAGGTGGATTGTTATGACAAGGTCAATGAGTGCTTGAATGACAATGGGGAACCAAGAGTCTTATAGGGTAAGAAGAAATCCACAATAGTTAGGATGGTAACAACTATGTTGGAAAAGCGTAGTTGCAGAAAAGGGTGTGCATTATTTGCAATTCACATTTCTAGTGAAAAAGGTAAGGAAGTTGAGGATGTAGATGTTTTGAGAAGGTACCCAGTTCTACAATAGTTCTGGGATGTATTTCCTGAGGATATTTTAGAGTTTACACCACACAATGAGGTAAACTTTTCTATTGAGTTGGTGTCGAGGGCAACTCCCGCATCAAAAGCACCTTACGGGATGAGTACACTTGAGTTGGTAGAGTTGAAGCTACAGTTGAGAGAAATTTTGGATAAGGGATACATTAGGCCAAGTGTATCGCCATGGTGCACACTGGTATTTTTTGTGAAGAAGAAATATGGTACTCTCAGATTATTCATTGACTACAGGTAGTTGAAAAAAGTGACCATCAAGAACAGGTATCTGTTATTGAGGATTGATGACTTGTTCGATTAGTTGAAGGGATTAGAAGTGTTCTCGATGATTGTTTTGAGATTCGGGTATCATCAGGTACGCATCAAAGGGGAGGAAATTTACAAGACAAACTTTCGGACCAGGTATGGGCATTATGAGTTTGTTGTAGTTCCATTTAGTTTTACTAAATCTCCAGCTACTTTTATGTGATTGATGAATAATGTGTTGCATCCGTACTTGGATAAGCTTGTTATTGTGTTCATTGATGACATACAATTATATTCTATAAATGAGGAAGAGCATGTCGATCATTTAGTAGCAGCGTTGAGATTTTTGAGAGAGCATCAGTTGTATGTTAAGCTCATCAAGTGCAATTTGTTTTAGACTCAGGTACATTACTTCGGACATGTTGTCTCCATGGAGAGAATATTAGTAGATTTAGAAAAGATAAGTGTCATCATGGAGTGGGTAGCTCCTCGGAATGTAGATTAGGTGAGGTCTTTCATGGGGTTGACAAGCTATTAGAGGAGGTTCATCCGGAACTTCTCACATATTTCTTATCCTATCACATCATTGACAAGAAAGGGTATGATGTTTGAAAGGATAGAGGAGTGTGAGGCCAGTTTTGAGTTGCTTAAGAAGTTATTCACACATGCACCAGTGTTAAAGATTGCAAATCCGGACAAAGAGATTGTAGTATGCACAAATTGTTGCAAGAAGGGACTTGGTGTAGTCCTTATTCAGGATGGACAGGTGGTATTCTATGAGTCACGAACATTAAAATAGCATGAAAAGAGCTACCCCACACATGATCTTGAGTTGGAAACAATCATAAATGCATTCAATATGTGGAGGCACTATCTTTTGGGCATGAGGTTTGTATTGATGAGTGATCACAGTACTTTGTGGTATCTGTTTGACTGCCTCGATCTGAATGGAAGACAGGCTCAGTGGTTGGATACAATCAATGAATTCGATTTTGAGATTAGATATATCAAAGGTAAAGAGAATAGGGTGGAATATGCTTTTATCAGGTGGATATAGGTAAATCACTTAGCAGCTATGAGCTCCTATGGGATAGACTTACATCATACGATCTGTAGGAAGTTCAAGAGGATGTCAAATATATAGAGATTATGCATAGGTTGCAAGAAAGTAAAGGTACAGGTACATGTGGCGGTACATGTACATGTACATGTGGCACTACAGGTACAGGTACAAGTATTAGTATAGGTACAGGTAATGGTACAGGTACAGGTGAAGGTGCATAGGATGTGGACTATTTCCTTACAATTGATGGATTGGTTAGATTCAGAGACAAGATATATGTGCCAGATAGTAGTGAGCTCAAGAAGGTGATCTTGAGGGAGTTTCATGCAAAAACATATTCAGGTCACCGAGGTTGTTAGAAGTAATTGAATGTAGTAAAAAGGTTTTATTATTGGCCTAATCTAGAAAAGGACGTAGCATAGTTTGTGGCTAGGTGTTTCGAGTGTCAACATGTAAAGGCAGAGTGTAAGAATCTAGGTGGACTGCTACAACTGATTGCAATTCCAGAATGAAAATGGGAGTTCATTTCCATGGACTTCATCATAATTTTTCCAAGGACAGTGAGACAACATGATTCCATCATGGGTTTTGTGGATAGGTTAACAAAGGTTGCACACTTAATTCTAGTGAAGTCTACGTTCTCAAATAGTGATGTAGCAGATGTATTCATCAAATATGTGGTCATATTACATGATGTTCCAAAGAAGATTGTGTTAGATAAGGATGCAAAGTTCACTTCCAATTTTTGGAAGGAGTTGTTTGTAGTTTTGGGCACAGAGTTAGCCTTCAGCACATCTTATCATCGGCACATAGATGGACAAATAGAGAGGGTCAACAAGATATTGGATGACATGTTGAGGATGCATGTGATGCATCGACAACGGAAGTGGGAAGATTACATTCCACTGGTGGAGTTGACCTACAACAATTAGTATTAGGAATCTTTGAAGATGAGTATGTTTGAGGCATTATATGGGCGGAGTTGCAATACTCCCATTAGTTGGAGTGATCTAGTTAACAAGGTGTTGATTGGACCAAACATTTTGGCAGACATGGAACACGAAATGCAGGTAATAAAGAAGAATCTAAAGGCAGCACAGGATAGGAAGAAGAGTTATGCAGACCAGAATAGGTTTCTCAAGGAGTTCTAGGTTGGGGAACATGTGTGCTTGTGCATCAAATCGAAGAAGATCTCCTTACAAATTGGATCATGTGCCAAGATGGCACCACGGTTTTGTTTACCGTTCAGTATTATTGAGAGGATTGGGTCAGTAGCCTATTGACCTACACTACCTATGACAGTGAAATTCTATGATGTCTTCCATGTGTCATTGCTTAAGAAGTATGCTAAATATGTTGGTCATGTGATTGACTGGTCTATATTGTAGGTGGAACCAGATGGAGAATTCTAGCCGGAGCCTTAATGTAATTGCAGAAAAATGTGCTCATGCTCTAGAATCTAGAATTCAAGCAAGTTAAGGTGAAATGGAAGAACTTTCGGCTCGATGAATCTACATGGGAGATGGAAGATCAGATGTGGGCTATGTATCCTTCTTTGTTTTCTTGTTGAGGCAAAACAATTTTGGTATGGTGTTTTGGTATATGTCTTGGTATATGTTTTGGTAGATGTTTTTATGATGTTTGGTTTATGTATATATGTATATGGATGTAAATACCTCCATGATCTATGTTATAAAGATCCAATAAATGGTATGGGTGTCATGTCATTATGTTGTTATGTTTGTTTGCTTCTCAGCAGGTTGATCATTGTAAATATTGCAATGAGCTAAGTTATAAAGCTCCATCAACATTATATTTTGCATACAATAGTCTTATGGTTATAGGTGTTGTTGAACACCGAGGATGGTGTTCCCCCAAGGGGGATGGTTCTGTAATAGCCCTAGTGAAAATTTCATGTAATAAAAGTTAATAAAGGAAAAACAATAACCCCGGTTTATGGGACATTTATTCCAAGTTGAATGTTGGGAAATACATCCTAATGTGGGTATTCATTTTGGTTAATACGGCTAAGGAAATTGGCAAAGGCAATGGCTAAGGCTTTGGAAAGGTAAAATGGCATTTTTGGCACATTTATTTATGAAAATAATGGAAATTATGAGAAAAGGGAGGTGAAATGTCGCACATTGCATGTGAGGACGAAAATGAATGAAAATAGAGGCCTCATTAATAAAAAGTATTTTGAGGATCACTATAGAGAAATTTGGTCAGTTTAGTTTTGGAGCTCTCTCATTATTCTCTCTCTCTTATACTCTTGGATACTTAGAGTTTTCGTGAAGCACTCTTGGAGAGTGTGGCATACTTGGAGTTTTTGAGAAAGAAGGCAAAGGAAGAGAAGCAAAGCATAAGAGGATGTCGAAATCAGTAATTACAGTGGATTTGGCTTGTAGGTACCGAGTTGCATGTATGTTTTCCTCTCTAGTTTCAACATGCATGGCATATTAATGTGGATTCTTGGTCATGATCTGTCACTGGCATGGAGGATTGACTGGATTGGCAGTGGATTTCCTGGCCTTTCCATTTCATGGATAGCCATGGAGGTTGTGGGTTTATTTCCTTATTTTGTTTTGGTTGTTTCTCATGTTTCCTTTAGCTTGGGTTGAGTTATTAGCTCCTGGAAGCCTTGGTTGGACAAACGCTTTGGAATCCTTGTAACAGCTTGGGTTGAGTTACTACTCCTGGAAGCCCTAGTTGGAAAAATGCTCTCTAAGCCTAACAATAGCTATGGGTTGAGTTACTAGTCCTGGAATCCTTGGTTGGAACTAACACTCTAGAGCCCTTGAAGGCTTGGGTAGAGACCAATCTGATGATGTTTTCGTGATATCGACTATGAGATGGAATCATTGTTTGATGGGTTGAGGTGGTTGGCCTCTAGAAGTCCTGGATGGTTTTATATTGATGTGTTCTATGACATCCCACATTCATGCTTGGTATATGGCACGGGGGTGAATGGATGAAGAGATATTTGACTCAGCCATTCTATGGTTAGGTGGAATGTGGAAGTCTGATCTCGGGTTTGGAATTTTCATCATCAGTATAAGGTTATTTCTCCTTGTATTTATATGAGTATTATGCTACTTTATATGTGGATTATATGGTTGTGATTTCCTTGGTATTTATGTTGCTATTATGCTAGTTATGTACATGTTTTATGATGGTAGCTACGTATGCCTCTCATCATGTTTTTACTTGTAAATGGATAACCATGAATCTATGACCTAATAGATGAAATGTCAGCCAATGTGTTGAGGCATCAATGCTTCTTACTAATTATCATCTAAGTATTAGACCGCTATGCTCAAATCTTATTTACACCTATAGATTACATATTCATGATATGTTTGACGAAATGTTTGTCATGTCTTGTAGGGGTCCAGTCAAGGGCTTGTTCAAGTATTTGCATTTGCCTCATTGTGTCTTTGTTATCTTTCTATTCTGAATGTGTCATTCAATTCTAGGCAGTGACTTGGGCTCTGGTCCTGAAAAAGTGGCTCAAATATCGGGGACACTGGTACAACAATGAAAAATAGTCCGTGGATGTTGGGATGGCTTGTCATGAGAGCATCCAGAGCCTCCTAGACATTGTCAATTCCATAGCATGGGAGCGTCTTGGGCTCAAGTAATTTAAAACCTCAATGGGACCCAGGGACTGATTACCAGAAATGTTGGGATGGTTCTTAGGGGTCATGTAGCTGATGTTGAAGGTATGTATGGTATGTTTCCATCGATTCCAATTCCTTAACCTGATTTAGGAAGTCAAATAATAACATAGTAACTTCTTGTCTCATGTTTACCTAGGTTGGCCAGTTACTTGGGTAGATGTGGGAGGAGGGTGTTACCGAGTGGTATTAGAGAATGGTTCACTCCTTGGACTGGATAGGTTGTGTGTTGGTCATGCATGTATGTCGGTTGTGTGTGTCTACCTTGTGTTGTGAGACCATGTTATTGTTGGATTTTCATGGTGTTTATCATGGTTGTAATGATGTCGCCATGTAGAATTTGATGTTGTTGTTGTGGAGTGCATTGTCATGAGTGTTTGACTAGTTACATGTTAAATGTCGCTTACATGTATCATTCTTTTATTCTTGGTAACATGTTGCTACATGTTGTTACAAGTGTTGTTCATTTATGTTTCATTATATGTGTTTATGCATGTGTGTGGTCTATGGTTATGTTGTAGTGTTTCCTACATATGTGTTGGTGTATCGTTTACATTTATGGTTGTGCATTTCCCTTTTACAATGGTACGGTTGATTTCATCATGCATGAGGTCATGGTATGTGTGGTTGACATGGTCATGCATAGGTGACTGAACTCTAGCTAGAATGATGGTTTCATGGTTATATGCTTATGTGTTATGTTTCTATATGATGTCATGATTATGTTATGCATGTATCATGCTAATTTTTTGATCTTGTAGACGAGGTATCCTCCCCGAACTATACTAAGGTATGTGGGTTTATTGTGATTTGGTTTAGCTGACATGATATACCTTGTAGGAAGAAATATTAAATATGACTAGAAAGATGGTAGACTATATTTCCAAGACTCTCCCTATGGATCAGATGATCAGTATGGTGTTGGGAATTCTTCTGATATGGTAGATATACTGAGAATATTAAAGACGTAAATAAGGAGTTGTAAGGAAGAAAATGATAGAATCATACAGGCATAGGAGAAACAAGCAGAGGTAAATGCAGTGATACTTCATAGTTTTTCAGATTGGCAGTGATATGGACCACCTCAATTCAGCCATGAGCAGGAGGACGGAACTAATGGGGCATATGGTATTAGATCTCATGGTGATCAGAGGTCGGATAGAGACAACACAGCGAAAGATAGAATATTGTTCAATACTTCAGATATGAGAGGTGATGGACACATATACTATTCTAGTTATGGTTTAGGTAGGGACTATGATTGTCATCGTTATCATCCTTACAGGAGGACTGATAGGGGATACTTTCCATATGGGTTTAAGAAAAAAAAGACACCTACTTTTGATGGAGATATGAAGAAATCCCTTTTGGTTTGAAGAACGATGAGGCAACTTTTCAGAGGGCAATGAATTATGCCTTCCATGACATCAAACACATCATTCAACCCTATCTAGATGACTTACCTTATCATTCACGGAAATGAGTTGATCACCTTCAACATTTGAGAGTGATCTTTTTATGGTGCCTACACTACAAAATTCGACTCAATCCACATAAATGTGTGTTTTTTTGTTGGTTCTGGTCATTTTCTTGGTTTCGTAGTGTATAAATAAGGAATTCGACTCAACCCCTTGAAGGTTAAGGAAATTCTTGATCTGCCTCCACCTTCCAATTTACTTCAGTTACAAAGACTCCAAGGGAAGGCTAACTTTCTAAGGAGATTCATTCTCAACTAAGCTGAAACGGCTAGAGGATACTCGTCTTTTGAAAAAGTGAATTCCCTTCCATTGGGACCAGGTTGCGCAAGCTTCCTTGATTCTCTCAAAGATACCCTGATTCGAGCATCATTAGTGTATTCCCCTAATTATCAGAACGACTATTTCGTGTATCTCGTTGTTGCAGATACAACCATTGCTATGGTTTTAGTCCAAGAAGAAGATGGGATTGAAAATCCGATCTATTATTTGAGTCATAATCTCAATGATATCGAAGTTAAGCATTCTTATGTGGATAAGCTAGCTTTGGCTTCCATTCAAGCTATACAGAGATTTCGCTATTATATCCTTCTCCGAAAGACCATTTCCATTTCAGATTGCAACCCTATGACATACATCTTGTCAAGTCAATTGTTGAGGGGAGAATATTCAAAATTGATCATCATTTTGCAAGAATTTGATTTGGAATTCATCAAATCTAAGTCAAAGAAATCTCTAGTTTTGTCGGAATAATATCTAGAATCTCTTATGTTGAGTCTAAGAAAATTGATCCTTCGCAACGGTATCTATTTGGGTAGCCCAGTCCCTAAAGGCCAATCTTTCCTTTGAGCATTGGATTACCACTGTATGGGGGACAGTATGCCCTTTCATTTTTTCCTCTGAGAGGACAACCATATGAGATTTCACAACAAAATTCGGGTTATGTTGGAATTACATCCAGCAGTTGGGTGCCAATACTGCCTCAACAACCAAGAGTTGTATACTCAATGCAACAAAGTGTACCTGTGTCAAATATCCCCACTACACTGGCTATTGTGACGGTGTCGCAAGTACAAGCGTTTCCTGTTGTATGTCAACCTCAAGTTTCTCAGGTCA
>APFE030351015.1:34776-50523 GCA_000404065.3 Pinus taeda
TACAGCAGATACGACCATAGCAATGGTTTTAGTTCAAGAAGACAACAGAATTGAACATCCTATCTATTATTTAAGTCAAAACTTAAATGATATAGAAACTAAGTAATCCTATGTTGAAAAGCTGGCTCTCGCAGCTGTTCAAGCGATACAGAGATTTCGGCACTACATCCTCTTTCAAAAAAATACCATTTTGTCAGATTGCAACCCCATGACTTATATCTTGTCGCGACAGTTACTGGGGGGCAAATATTCCAAATGCATAGCAATTTTGCAAGAGTTTGATCTAGAATTCGTAAAATCCAAATCAAAGAAAGCCCTGGTTTTCATGGAGTTACTATGCGATCTCCCATCATCGTCCAACGATCCAACATCCAAAGAAGCAATCATGGATGAATCTTTGTTTCAAATATCTTCAAGCGATCCGTGGTATGGAGATATACTCATCTATCTCTAGACCCAAACATATAGGTCAAATACCTCTTGCTCAGAGCAATGACATACTCGATACCAAGCAAAAGTCTACATGATCATTAGTGATACACTTTACTGTCGTGGTATCGATACAGCTCTGAGGAGGCCGAAAAAGTCCTGAATGATTGTCATTCAGGCACATGTGGGGGAATCAATCTGGTTACGTTATGGCACAAAAGATTTTACGAGCAGGATACTCCTGGCCAACGATGTTCAAGGATTGCATAACCGCAGTCAAAAGTTGCCATGCTTGTCAAATCTTCGATCGCAAAACCAGAATACCACCTGCACCTCTACAGCCAGTAGTTGTTGTTGGGCCATTTTCCAAATGGGGCATAGATTTCATGACATGTAACCCCACCTCGGCCGAGGGGCATGGGTATATCATAGTCACAGTTGACTATTTTACGAAATGGGCCAAGGCGATGCGTACATTAAACAACAACGGCGAAATGACTACTCTTTTCTTTTTCAATCATGTAGTCTCCAGATTCAGTGTTCCACAAGCTATAGTCACAGATCATGGATCACATTTTCGCAATCACATGATGGTTGAGTTGGCTGCCAAATTAGGACTGTCCCATGATAGCTCTACTCCGTATTATTTGCAAGCTAACGGGCAAGTTGAGGCAATCAACAAAGTCCTGAAGCGCATGCTGCAAAGGATGATTGGAGTCCATAAACGGAGTTGGCACCTAATCCTATACTCAGCCTTGTGGGCATACTGAACATCGGTGAGAAATGCGACCGGGTTTACACCTTTTCAGTTGGTGTATGGATTGGAAGGAATCTTACCAGTTCAATGTGAAATCTCGTCCCTCAAACTCGCACTCGATATTCTCCCTAGAACTTCAGAAGAAGAAGCTTGTTTCTTGGAATTAATCCAACTGGATGAAACCTATTGTGATGCCTCCTTGGCTAATGAAGCCCATAAGAAACGAGTCAAGGTGCAGTTTGACAAGAATGTCAAACCCCGTGTCTTCTCAGAAGGTGATCTGGTCTTACTTTACAACCAGGAGTCCGATAAGTTGGGAACAGGTAAGTTCCAGTATTTATGGATGGGCCCCTATATTGTTAAGCATGTATTAGCAAAAGGAGTCTACAAGTTAGTGGACTATGACAGAATTCCACTATCACAACCTTGAAACGGGTTGTACCTTAAGCGTTACTATGCTTGACTCAATGTAGTAACCTCTGTGCTTTTGTTACATTTTTGTTTTCGCTAAGAGTAATCATTTTGGTTAGGTAATCCATTTTTGCATTTGTTGCATATGTCAAACCTATTGTAATTATTTGCTGGATATGCCAACGGAGCGAGTCGTAGTTCGCAGAACCTATCTTCTGTGGCTTGGGCCATCTTCGATCCAAGCGGCGAGTTAGTGAGTTTCAGAGGGGTATGTATTGGGCGATCAACGAACAACATCGCTGAATACAGCGCATTAATAGAGCTCCTCCCTGATGCCATCATGCATGGCATACGCCGACTGGTCGTCAGGCTAGACTCACAACTCATCATTCTACAGCTCACCGGCATCTATTCCATGCAGAATCCAGCTATCTATCGCATGTTCCTAAGGGTCAAGATTTTGGAAAGACAGTTTGATTCTATTAGATATCAACATATTTCCAAAAACTTAAACACATTAACAGATAGACATTTGCGACATTTATAAAAGAAAAGCATTTCATCAATATTTGCATTAAGATCATATAACTTAACCAAAATAAAGCTCCGAAAATCAAAAATATATATAATTGTTTATGGTTTACACATAATTTTCTATGTCCAAGACAAAATTGGTCAAATGACCCAAAAACTCAAAATTCTAGGGGGCACCCTAGTCTAATGGTGCTGGTGATAACAAGTCACCGCCTGTGCAATCATGTGTAAAATCATAGTCCATCAACTCAACACGCCAGTAGTATGTCACTGTAATCTTAAAGGCAGCTCGTCAGTCTTCACATCCAAGATACCAAGTGTGAGGCCTTCGATTTGATCCTACAAAACTACAAGGGTCTTTGCCACATCCAGGTCATGAAGGACAACCCTCCCGATAGCCTCTCCTGCTGGAACGGTAGCTGGTGCTCTCAAGTGCACTGCTGGTCGCACTGGTCCGATATCTACATGAGCACATGAGTTTTGATTAGTCTTGATAAAAGAGAGCACAAGAACATTATAAAAGTAATAAACAGGGATATGGTCAAAGATTTTACCTATAACACTCCACTGCTCACCAGTCGGCAGCGCCAAATCTGGGTCACCCCGGAAATCCATACCAGCATACGGACACTCGGCGTAAACCATCTCCTGACGGTTGAACCACTCGAAGAAGGCATCAGGAAAAGAAACCTGTGGCTGACCAGCATGTCGGGCCATAAGGTCAACCCACCTCTGCATCCGTGGCTCAGCCGGTGGTGGCAAACCAAGTGAAATGTATTGCGGTTGCATCAGTGGGATCTTCTCCAAGGTGAAAGCGGTCCAAATAGAACCATAGCCAAAGTTCTTGGATCGTCTTTTTTTCACCTTGGTAAGCTATTCTTTTATCATCGGAAGTACTGCATCACACCAGTTGAACACCTTCGGTTCGAGGCATTCCAAGGCATACTGCATATAGGACCTGTTGGCCAAGTGAAGAGCCGCACTACCAGCCAGTCTAGAAAATGTGAGCAAGATAGTCCTCAAAGACTAGTCAGTGACATCTCAGATGTTGATCTTGCCATCCCTGCTCGACTGAGATCCTTCTCTACAGTATCGGCGAATATAATCCCTCACGGATTAGCCCCCATGGGCGGAACCTGATAGTGAGAGAGAGGCACCACGCCTCGATAAACCGGTCAAAAAGTAGATGTCCACAACGGTCAAGGGGATGGATTTGCCTCTGATCTAGAACACTTGGTTGCTAGGATCCCATGCCTCGAGGAAATATTGCAACAAGTTGATTTTTTTCCTCATGCTAGATATGCGGAAGAACTTGAGAAAACCGCAATTCCGCAATGCAGTTACCGTACCCGGATCGTGTAAAGCAACCATGTACTCTTCTTCATGCTCATGTTCTCACCATGTAACAACCATTTTGCTTTGATGAATCTCTGAAAAACAAACAACAGAAGAGTCAGGATCTTGATTTGGCAAAAAACAGGTAAAGTTTCCATGAAAAAGCAATGCACAAGTTTCCCTCCTTGCGCCCATCGCACCCCAGCTGTGTACTGGGTGAGATGCATACTGACTGGCCAATCGATATCCCAGTATGCATCGCACCTTTCGATATACACAGGGTGCGATGGGGCAGAATGAATTGTTCAAACCCGAGAGGCTTAGAAAAGCAAGGAAACATGCTCAAAATTCAAAAAGGAAAGAATGCAACTGAAGAGTTCAAGTTTATCTCCTACTTGGTCCAGACGGCGCCATGAATCGTCCACATAATCTCCTGGAATCAGCTAGTGAAAATCAAGGGGGAAAACACCTCCAAAGCTCCAATAGTCTCAAGCTCAAATGAAATGGTAAAATGAGGGGTAAAAACTACTTTTAAATTACTTTTCACGTAATTCAAGGTATTAGTGTTTTAACTCACTTTTCAAACATGTATTCTCATTTCTAATCAGTTTGATGGAGCAATTGAACAGGTAGTATGACCGTCGAAGGAACATAGTGTTAATGGTGAATCAAATATCAATGACCATTATCATGAGTAGTTTTACACAAAGTTCAAGCTCGTTAAAAATTAAACCTAAGCAATGAGCATATGTTCCACTAGAGTTTAAGCTCATTAAAAAATGAACCAATCTCTAGTAAATAACCATTGTGAAATGCATTATCATCATCTTTTGAGCCTTGGTCGTGTTCTTACCACCACCTCCACTCTCTTTTAGCCGATCATACACCTCCATTTGATTGTTTACCATTTTGAGGAACAACTGCGACGAATGATTATGTTAGCCATCCTTGTAACACTGTCGTGATTGGAAAATTCCAAACCTTACCTGGAATCAGCTGCTACCCAAGAATATCACTCGTTCCTCAAAAACGAGTCTCCTTTAAGCTCTTTTCATCTGACTCGTAAAATATGAAAAAATTGCCGAGCAATTGGCCTCTCCAGCTCATTAAAGCTATCAGAAGTGCTATCCCTCCTCTAGATTTTAATATTTTTGGACCTGAGGGATTATTACACAGAAAGATCGAATGCTTGTCTTGTCCGGCTCGTTAAAACTATCGAAAATTCATCCCTATCGTATTATTTTATACTTTTTGGGGCTTAAGGGATTATATTACGAAAAAGGATTACTGGAGTTTCCTTTCTGTCCCTTTTCAGACTCTCTAAAATTGAAAAAGGATCGAGTTGTCTTTGTCGTTAAACTTGTTAAAACCAATAATGGCAAACTTGTCCATATAGACAAGAACGAGTTTCACTGTTGCTAGGCTCGTTAAAACATAGCGACGGGTTTCCCTGAAGGGAAAATTATAGAACAAACATATGTTATCCTCCTCAAGCTTGATAAAAATAAAGAGGTACTAGTCAGCAATGACTGGGGAAAATTGGGAAGAAAACTTGAAGAAACTTTATTGGTAGCAAGTCACTCTTGAACATGACACTTTATCTCCATCACCATGATTGAGTCAGGTTGGGTTATTCCGTTCACCGGTCATATTACCATTGGTCTGTCATACCATCCATCTTTGGGGTTTATGCTACCAATCCATTTCAGTGTCGTCGATATGTCCAAGAGAAGTCGCTCAGAGAATTCACCAACCCAGTTTGTGTCTCATCCACTGCAATACATTCACACTCCATTCTTTCATGACCGCCACCCTGAACCTTGTATCATCAGATCGTTTTCATCTCCACAAAATCATTTTTTTCATTCTGTGTCGTAGATGTGGGATTCATTAAGGCCCTCCTACGACGGGTCACTTCTTGTCATCGACAGCTCATTATCCAAGAAGTCGACCTAGGAACAACCCTTTCATTATTTTGAAGCTTGCATGCCTCAATGGTAAGTTTCTCACTTCCGGCGACAGGTTTACATCAATGGCCTTCGACCATAAGATTTTGCGTGGTGTTTGATGCCAAGTCCCATTTTCACACAACATTAATTGTACTGTCATACCTTGAGGGTCATCATCATTATCGGTGATTCCTCTCGCACCTGTTAATATCTTACATCATTGGCTGGTAATTAGGTGATGTATTTCCATGTTCGACTCCAGAACATCCTTTCACATGGATCGACTTTTACTTCGGGCGAAGATTGAACGAGTTTGAAGATTCTACATATTTTTCCAGACAAACAAACGGGAACAGACCATGCTATCAAAACAGTCCCTGGATGGACTCCATCTAGCTGTTGAGAACTAGTTGGAACAGATGGTACGCCAGCGAACATCGTTGGAGTAGTAGTAGGAGGTTCCGCTGCTACTGTCTCAGATGACACAGTCCTGGATGTTGACGATTGTTCAGACATATCTAGTCTATCCAAAACATTTCCTAGCGATTCTAGTGGGACTAACAGCTCTGCATAGACACTAGATTTCCTGGTAACAATTATGGAAATATGCCAATTTTTCCCTACCATATGCCACCATAGCGATGATTCCCCATGCCATATCCATTGTATACACAAATTCAACCGCTCCAACCTATTTCTTTTCCTCAACAAATGAAACCCTCACCACCTCAATTACCACCTTCTCAGCATCCCAGACCTACATAGTTTCCTTCCCAACTAGTACCCAACCCTAATAATAAGGAACTCAACATATTTTTAATGTTGAGCTATCACCATTTCTTACGTGTCATATCACACTCATTTAGGTGCAAGACATCTAGCTAAGATTGGGAAGAGTTTTGAAAAAACAAAAAATCCCCTTGTCATAATTGTGAAGAAAATTGAGTACAAAACTCCTCACCATAAACACAGTGATTCTACAATATAACCTAGTTCCAAACATTCAAATCCCTTACTATCCTCTAGTTCACCTCCCTATCCTGAGAGGTTAAATTTGGAGTAATCTAACCGATGCCCTAAATATTACCTGGTTTCTGAGCTTAGGAATAGTGTATTAAATTTCCCTTGTTTTAGGCCATAAAGTAAATTCTTATTTATCCCAAAAATATTACGGAGCTTTGTATAAATAAACCAAGGAGGAAGAGAGTAAAACCAAAAACTATTCAATTCATTTCTAAGGCAACTGACTTGATGTTAGGATAAGCCTTAGTAAAAAAATATAAAAACACTGGTAATCTAGTTTTTTTGTCCATATTAATGGTATTCTTGTCCCTAATGTTCTAATTTATCATGGATCCATGACCAATTTTATGACCAGATAGACCATTGAGCAACATGGTTGTTTCACTTCCGCCCTATGCCCATTGTTTTAGAGCTTGCAAACAGATCTAAAATTAGACCAGGGGGTGTGTTGGATGGCGTGATTATTTCACTAGACTCTTTGGAATACCCTACATGTTTAATATTTTTAGAACCTAAGAATCCCATAGGAGGGAATACCTTGATTCTGGTACAACCATGGTTTTCCATAACAAATGCTTATATTGGTTGTCACTCTAATGACATGCTTACTTCGCATGGGGATTCAAAAAATAAGGTAACCATGTATCCCCCTACCAAATCCACTCAATCATTTCAGAATAATAGATGGCTTGAAGAATGTAATAGTGATGAATATACTCATTCCATTTCTACCATCAATCAAATCCTTCAATTTATAGAATGTACTAAAGATAGTCAAACCCATTATTTTCTTGTTAATCTTGATTCCTTGTAGAATTCTAGTTTATTTGATCATATTTCTATTCCTGATTTTCAAGAGAATTATAGCTTTAACGCTTCATCATTTTTTCAGAATTTAGTCACAACCATAGATACCCCTAAATTTGATTTTGTCTTTGTTGAGATTAGTCCAGGAAAATCCTTATACATAAACTCTAAACTCGAACAATCTCAGTAAGATCAACTAATCAAAATGTTGCAAAACAACACTAGTGCCTTCACCTGGAGTTATCAAGATATGAAAGGCATTCCTTCTAAAACATGTACTCATCGTCTCTGTATTCAGGAGGGATACTGACCTGTTCGACAACCCCAAAGGTGAATGAGCCTTCTACTCAAGGATGTTATGGATGAAATTCAGAATCTCCTTGATTCCAAATTCATCTACCCCATATTCAACAGACAATTGGTTTTGAGTAGATTTTATATGTATTTCATAGATCAGAGTTTTAATTGTTGATATTTATGCATTATTACTATTTACGTATTTTTTATTCGAATCACTGAATGTTATTATTGAGTACGTGTAGATTGATATCAGGGCATACTTGACCTCTGGTTTAGATCAAATCTGGATGTTTACATGCTAGTATTGTTCTTTAGCCTACAACAATCAAATCAATAACCTTGTTGTCTGAGAATGCATGCCTTGTATGATTTATTGTAGATAAAGGCTTAAGATTAATTGTTGTGAGGTGTCTTTGGTTAATGCAAGACTATGTTTCCTCTAACAAGCAACTTAATGCAGGTAGCCTAATAAATCTCGTTTATGATCACCATTTATTGTTTGCAAAGATTCGTTGAAAACATAAGGTTTTAACTCAAAGAGATCCATGCACTCTGAACTATTGATAATTGTTATATAACATAGCTTTAACTCCTTTGTTTTTATATATCTTGATGGGTCCATGGATTGTGTATCCAGAGACTACATTAAACTCTGAGAAGCTCATGTGAATCAAAGCTTTGTATGTGTTGACAAAAGGGAATGGTTAAAGCTTTGCACATTGTCTTCACATAAGATCATTGTTTATGTTTGCTATAGATTTATATTTTAATAGCAAGAATCTGTATTATAATTATCAGTTTTGAGTGAAGATTTAGATCTGAACTTTGAACATTATTTATATTCCCTTCCTTTTCGATAAGGAATGCAATCTATGCATAGTATTATATGAATGAAAATCTATGGATCTGACTTGTGTTTTGATGATTTGAAGTAGGGTGTGTTATAGGATATACACATTTAACTTTGTTCAATTTGTATCTATATCACTGATGAGTTTTTAGCAGTGGTATAACTCGGGGGGGGGGAACTTGGGATTAGCCACACTTTCCTTATAAAATTTTGGAACAACAACATTGCCTATTTGATTAAGAGTTGCTTGTTAAAACCTAGGTTTTCTTTCCTATAGTGTTATCTTAAAACCCATTGTGAGTTCTTGAGTCTTTTGTCCACTTGATGATATGAGGGAACAAAAGGTCAATTGGTACATGAGGGTTTAGCACTAGGAACTACATGGTACCTTAGTTAGGATTTCTTGATTAATTTGAGTGAAAAGTGCCATTGATGGCATTTTGACCATTGTTTTCCAGGAGAAGAATGTTCGACAGAAACCATTTGATGTTGTTTTTTGTGAAAAAGTTGCAGAAAATTCTAGGGTTGAGGCCGCTCAAGAAATTGAGGAGGCTATATGTTAATCAATGCAATGATATTCTAGAGTTGTTTGCCGCAAAACATTTAATGTTGCTAAACACAGTTCAGGCTTGTGACTGTCCGAAAGTAAAGTGGGGTGAGGGTGAGGTGGCACAACTGCGCCAATGACTAAAGGAAGGATTACATGGAAACGAACCACAAATTAATGTAATGTTTATATAATTTCAATGGACATAATGGTTATCAAGAATTTTGCCGGCAATGTATGCCACCAAAGGTTCACTATTTGGTTGGGCTCAAACATACCACGTGATAATAAGAATGAATTCTTTTCAAAATAAAGAATAATTTAAAATTAAATTTGTAAATTTCTTTTCAAAATTTTAAATGAGTAATCATAATACTTTGCAAGGAGACTGTCTAATTATATATAAGAAAATGAATTATATATATATATATATATAATATATATATATTATTAGATATATAGGTGTTTTCTTAAAGTAAAAGCAAATTTTATTAAATTATAATTATTTTATATTAATATTAATTTAAATTTCTATTATATTTTATTAATAATTATAAAACTAAAAATAAAAATAATTAAAAAAAACATTGATTTATTTACAACTCTAAGATAAATAATTTTAAATTTTAATAAAAATATAAAAGGTGAATAATAATAATATATATATGAGATTTTAATTTATAAAAAGAAATTTTAATTTGGAAAATTAGAAAAAGTAATAATCTCATATTTTTAGGGATTGAATTTTTATTTTAAAAAGTTTAATTAAATGTCCAAGTTTATTAATGTTTTAGATAATATTTAAATGCTTACACAAAGTAAGAAGATTTTACTTCGAAGGAAATAGAATTAGAAATTTTCTAAAAGATAAATTAGGGACATAAACAATTATGAAACAAAATCCTAGAAAGAGAGGATTTTTCTTTCTTCCTTCACTTTTAGAAGGTTTTGACTCTGATGGAGAATCATTTCCCTAAAGCATGAACTTAAAATTTTATCCTTTTTATTTATAATACAATGAAAAGAAATCTCTCTATTTGTATGATCAACGTAGATCCATTTTAAGCACGGATCTAACATGAGCCCAGAGGGATCAATTTTTTTTAGGTGCAAACTTATTTTAGAGTGCAAAAAACAATGTGTAATTTTTTATTGTTTTAATTCTATTTTTGAATGTTATAGAGATTACAAAACATGTGCATTGAGTCATTTGATGAGCCCACATTAAACTTGTCTTTTTATTATTAATATATTTTAAGTAGAAGCCAATATTAATTCATATTAAAATATTTTATTCATAAGTCACATTGGATATTTTATTCTATACAACATTAAAATATATTCTTTTAACATTTTTTTCTATATATAGATATATATGAAGTTGACATCAAGTGTTAAATTAATTTTGAAAAGTATATCGTTTAAACACCTTAGTCATGTGATTTTTTTTTACTTCTAATTACTTTACATGAAATTATATTAGGTCATATGGACAACTAATTAAATATGCATAACATATATTTTTTTCTTTTTTATTATAGCCGACATTGATTTGCTATTTAGATAATATTTTATTTTTATTTTAAGAGGGACAAACATACTTACACGTCACCTTCACATTAGGTTATAGAATGAGCCTATCCAATCAATCATTAGGATCATTCCTCTCTTTGCTAAGTTATATCAGCAAAACGAAAGTAGTGGTTTTCCCTAAGAAAAGAAAACATAACCAACATAAGTTCTATTTTGATAAGAGGCTTGAACCTTGGCTTGCTTTCCTTGGCCAGAGAAATTACAAATTTATAGAGGCAAAAGAAGGATTTAGAATCTTGTATGTGATTTAGATGGAGATCTGGAATGATCTAGAAACTAATGGCGGTGTTAAGATCTAGAAAGATCTAGAAACTAACGGCATTGTAGAAGGATCTAGAATCCTGTATGAATTTGGCTTCACACTTAACATTCTCCCACTTGAATCCAATATGAATCAAGTCACACCGAGTCCTACCATGCCTCTACATAACTCATGTTTATTTCATGGTAGAACCTTAGTGAGCATATTAGCAGGGTTCCTATTTGTATGGATCGTTTCCAAGGATAATTCTTCTTCCTCCAACACATGCTGGATCCAATGGTACCTTAAGTCAATGTGCTTGGTTTTTGAATGAAATGTTGGGTTTTTCGCAAGTGAATGGCACTCTGACTATCACAATATAACACATACGTGTCCTTCTTTATTCCTATATGTTATAGACATATTTCGGCACTACAACCCCAATCTCATATGTCCATAAACCAAGGGCTTCTAAGCCCCTAAAAGTGTTGTTTCATACCCTAAAGGAACAAGGTCAGCTATTACATCATCTCCCAGAAGTTTTCCCTGAAAAGCTACTCAGAACTGGTCAAAACTGGACCATATAGACTACTCAGTGCTAAGTGTGCGATGCATCTCACTTGCCACATGCAAAAAGTGCGATGCATATTGAAAATCCCTTCTGTAGGGTGCGATGAGCGAGAGCAGACAAATGGCAGAGGCAGTTGGCTAGGTGGAAACCCAGAGAATCTTCTAGAAACTGCCCATTTGACACTTGCCTCTCTGAATTCGCCCAGGGATGAGTAAGAGATCGTGAAATCTCCAAATGGAACCAAGAACTATCAAAGAAATGACACTAATAAAAATCCCAGACGCTGACTCACCCACCTACAAATATCTATATATGGATCCCTCATCCTAGAGATGCAGAGGCTGGAACTTTGTATTTTGTAAGGAAGTGCTGTTGGTTTCTCTGTGCAACATTGTATTGTTGGGTAATCTAAGATTTTCATGAGGTGAAGAGGGCTTTCATGCTGGGAGGATGGCACTGGGTCAGACCAATGGGTTGTAATCCTCTCTTCTACTACTTCTATCAATAAAGCTATTTGAGATTTCCTCCATATTCTTGTATATATTTGAATCTTGTATTGATATATGCATTTGTATGGTTCATATATATCTGATCCTATATTGTTTATGGTTATAGATCTCTATGCTTTGATGGTATTATGCTGCTTTGACTCTATAAGTGTTCTTTGAAGTGGGACAAGTAAGGAAGGAATGGCGAAGCTCTATCAAAGGATTGAGGAAAAAAGAATGGAGCCAAGCGAAAGACTAAGGTTGGTACTCTCCGCTTCTCTCTCATCTATCTCTCATAAAGGAAAACACAAGTAACTTTAGTTTGTTTGTTTCTAAGATAGCTACCCGTCTTAGTGGGACTAGTAGCTCTGAAGGGACACTAGTTTTCCCGATAACAAAATGGCCACTCCGTTGGGGAGCAAATAGCTTCTTTGCTTGTTTTTATTTGTTTGCTTTATAAACTATAGACGGAGCCTGAAGTTAAGCCAGCTAGCCTTCGAACTTCATTTGCTATGCAAGTGCAAAGTAGATCAACGCGGCTTCATTCAATCTTTGAGTTTGTTTATACTAAACAACTGACTTGCAAACATCCTAAGTGCCCAGGTGGTAGGTGAAGGAACCTCATTAGATCAGCCCCTATATTTTGTGTTTACTGCCTATCATTATCTCAGCCTAAACCCCTGAACTTAGCTACAAACTGTGAGCAAAAACCAAGCTCAGTCTCGTCCCTGGACCATCGCAGTGTCTCTCATTGGCAGTCTGGATGCATCGCACCTCCCGTGTGCTGAAGGTGAGATGCATCCCTGTTTCCCTGTGTTACAAGTGCGATGATTAGATGAGACTGTTTCTGCCTCCAGATTTCAGTTTTTTCTTCATTGTCTTCAACTTTATTCAGTATTTTTGATGTCTGTGATCAGTATATCACTGTTGAAACTCTCTTCCTTTGCATTATTCAGCCTCCATTGATAAGGAATTGTGAATGTTTTTATATATTTTTCATCATTTGTAGTTCTCTTTTGTAAACAGTAGCTTAATCAAACTATCGTCTTTTGATTTGAAAGTGTCGCAAGTGTCGTTTTCAATCAAGGAAAAGAGTGTCATAAAGTATTCCTCTTTTTTATAGTCGATTGCACTTTTGCCATTGTATTTGATTTGAATTAATAGTATTTCAAGTGTCGAAAGCAGTTTTTCAAGTCGAAATTGAAAGTGTCGCTCTTAGTCTTCCTTTCATTTTCAAATTTGAAATCACAAAGTGTCGTCTTAGCCTTCCTTTCGTTTTTTGAATTCGAAATTGCAAAGTGGTCTTCCTTTAATTTTTTGAATTCGAAATCGCAAAGTGTTGTCTTAGTCTTCCTTTCATTTTTTGAATTTGAAATCGCAAAGTGTCGTCTTAGTCTTCCTTCCATTTTTGAAAAGAAAATTGCTAGTACTATCACTTTGAAAGAAAAATAGTTCAGATCTGTACTTAGCATTCATTTTGTCATTCACACATTAATAAAGCAGAAAACAAATACATGCATGTGCATTTGCATTTAGACTGCTTGTGGAAATTGATTTAGGACAGTGCATCTTAGTGTGTGCTCTCTGCTCTATGTTGAAAGTAAACGACTGTTTATCATCTTAGATTGCATATTTAGGAATTGTATATCTACATCACAAGGTGAACCTTAAAGGAAAACTTCTTAAGAAAGATCAACTGTAAAATAAATTTCAATGAACATAAAAATACTTTGGAACCTAACGCACAACATCTAGAAGTCTAGGCTAGAGATGTATTCCGGCATCATAAAGCCTGGTAACTATCGCTTTCATCGTAGGTTGGGTGATTCCTCCTCTTTGAGATGACAAGTGTCAGTACGGACTTGTGCTCCCACATACCGTCGAGTATATATTAGGAGACCATAATAGGCTATATCCTTTATCCTTGGGAAGCCGTGTTTGCCGCCCTATCGATCGCAATGCACTGAACACAACATTCAGGAAGATTGACTACCGTACCGTAAAAAGTATTCTGCAGTTTTGCGATTGGTTTGGTAATCCCTCAATATATATTTCTGGAGTAGTCACTTTCGTTCCTTTTCAGACTCCTTAAAAGAAAAGGTCCATCTGAGAACTTGTCACTTCAGGCTCATTAAAAATCGAAGGTGACTACACTCATCTTTAGCTTTTTCTCGACTCTTAAAAATTGAAAAAGAAAGTTGTGTCAAAGCGTCATAAAATTTATTTTAATCGGAATAACATCATTGTTCCCTCATTGGTCTTAGGTTGAGAAAATGGAGTCCACCAATCAAGGATTTCCCCTTGGGGGCAATCCTAGTCCCTTCTCCTCTTAGGGAGATGTTGGTGCACGCCATATGGATACATTGTCCCTTCCAGGGCTTAAAATTGGCCTGCCAGTATGGATTTTCTCGGTCTCTGTTGTTCAAAACACCATGAATCATGAGCAATCAAATCAACAACCAGATGATACTAGAGTTACCACCCAACCTTCTACTTCGTTTGTTTCTCCATCTCCTTCTTCCTCTTCGCTTGTTGAAGCTAGTAAAACTAAAAACCAAGTAACTGAGAAGAAAAAGAAAGGGAAGGAGAAGAAGAAGATGAAGCCAACGAAAAAAGGGGGCAACCATGCATCATTTGGCAAAAATCCACACATTGCACCATCCAAACCTAAATCTCCATGTGTCATTTGCAAAGGAGACCACTATCATTGAGATTATCCTTACATCCCATGGATCTTAAGGGACTGGTCTTCCCGCTTTCACAACCTGGTGTCCTCAACCTCTGACGATCATGGTGAAAGTACACTGTCAACTAGTGAGAACGAAGTCAATGGAAAAAAGTAAGATCTAAATTTCCTTATAGACAGTGTGAAGGCGATCATGCCCTCCACCATTGTCCCTTCTTGGACGAAGCTAAAAGAGTCTTGGACAACCGTCCTGCTTCACCACAGCGGCTTCCTCCTGGATACAAGAAACCCTTGCCGAGTCCATCGCTAGTTGAAAATCTGACTGACACACCTTTGTTATCAATCAAAACACCTATCATTGAAGATAGACCCTCTAAGTCCACACCCAACCAAAGTCAACAGGTCGAGACGGCAGTCGACCCAGTCTTGTCTTAAAAAGGTCCACCTTCAGATGATACAGTCACCAAAGAGAATGGGGATGACACCGTTCAAATTCTTTTTGTTAACACAGAATCCGATGAACATGGGAGCAATCTACCCATTCCTTTACCATAGGAAGGAAGTTCGTCATAGATTTATGCGGCCGTTTATTCGGTCCCTCCTCCAAGCAATCTAGTCGTTTCCTTCGATTGAAATCTACTAGGCAGACCCCACCTACCATCTAACGTCCATTCCAAATCATAGTACAAGCTTACAAAATGATCATGGTTGGTACTACCATAGATGAAGGGGCTTCTGTGAGTATCCTTTCCTCAACTGCTTGGAACGCGGTTGGTTTGCCATCGCTTCTGCCTGAGATTTGAAATCTGACATGCTTCAACAAAGGAACCAGTCGACCATTAGGGATCCTTCTAAATTTTCCTATAACTTTGAGAAGGAAAACTATTCATCTAAACATGATGTTAGTCCAAGGACCTCTAGATTAAAATCTACTCATTGGGCGTGACCACATTTATAGCATGGGATCTATTGTTTCCTCGCTCTTTTGAGTGATGTGTTTTCCGCATGAAGGCAGAGTGATTCACCTAGTTGACCAGCTTTCATTCCCTAGTTCAAACACAACTATTAGTCAAATGTCATCCCTAACTGGTATTTTTACGCAAGGAATGTCTCATTAATGTCCAGTTTTTCCACATAATGCACACGAGTGATTCGTTGATTGTGACTGAAACCCAAGGGGCATGCACCTTGGTCTGCTTCGGTATGAAAACTTTAGGTATAGGGTA